>PVKM010002146.1:0-67947 GCA_004027735.1 Carollia perspicillata | reverse complement strand
GAGGGCAGAGGTTTTAAGAGTAGCAAGTTTTTAAGAGTAGCAAGAAAGGGCAATCAATTTGACTGGGGACAAGCAGGTCCAGGAACAAAGCAAGACTTTCAGATTTGAAGCGGAAGGCCTGGGGCAAGTCAGCACCACCAGCGTCAGAAGCATGGCCTCGTGTTCTAGGGCCTGTGTATGCGTGTGCATGCTGAGGATGGTGGTTGAGGACCCGATAGGCAATGGAGGTGCAATTATTCAACCCTGGCCTGTCGATGACCACTTAGTCCAGACATTTGGCACTAAAAAGAAGAGAAATAGAACCTCAGCTAGAAGAGGCTGAAGGACCCGATGTGGATGCTCTCATGTACTTTACTTCAGCACAGAATGGAGGTGTCCATGCCTGACTAGAGAGGAAGGGGCACCGAGCGGACCTAAGGACGTTGGAGCAGGAGGGCCTAGGTGTGAGCCCACAGTTTCCTAGCAGGATGTTTTGCCCGTTTGTTCAAGACTAGGTCCCGCTGACACAGGAGCCACCCGAAGAGCCCGGCTTCTCTCGCCTGACTCTGGGAGGCCGCAGTAGGTCTTCTCGCGCTGGCGTGGTCCAGCAAGTTGACACAGTCTCTGTCCAGTTCTCACGGTTTAAGAGTTTCCTTTTCTTTCTTTCTCTGGGTGACCTAATTTATACAGTTTAGAAATTTCTCGGTTTCGGTGTTTGGCTAACATTCGTGCCTTTGAACATGGGCTATGACTTTGTTGTGTATGACAGATCTATTAATTTTGCTACAGTCAGCTTTGGCAATGTTGAGACAGTCATTTCGAATTAGAGCCGTTTCCCCCGCTTCCTGAGATCAATAGGTATCTATCTACACAAAGACAGAAGAAGGGTCTTTGCATTTCCGGAAGAGAGGAAAAGTCCAGAGACTGCAGAGAGTGGTCCCGGACAACATGGCGGCTAAGAGAATCCCATGCCTTTCACAAAACAGGAACAGGACGAGCGAGGGAAAGAGCGAATTATGAATGGATTTCTTGTTCAAACAAAGGGTCCACAGAATGAGGAAGGGAACATTAAGACTCATCAGAAGAATAAAGAATAATTTGATTTGTTGAAAGAGCAGACTCTGAATCATGGAGAAATGAGCAAGTTTATCTTTAGCCAGCCAGCCTCTCCCTGTTATTAATAACAACTTCTGATATTTTTACAGCAGTCTGCAAATTACATAGAGGGTTTCTTATTGGTGGCACCCTCCTTCTCGTGTTCTCCCCTGGCCCCCTTGGGCTTTCACCAAATCTGATCTCAACTCATTCCCAGTAAGCAGCTTCAAACCTTTGTGGAACCAGACAAGGTCAGACTGAAAAAAAAAAATCTTTCAAAGATAAAATGACGGATAATGTTTAATGTGTGACCTTTCCAGAGGCATTTGTATTTTACCAGAGATAAGGTCTGAAGTTAAACACATGAATATGTAATTCTACAGCTCACGCAACAAGAGAGGGTTTCTGGGCAAAGGGGAGGCATATGACTTGGAGTGTCCTCTTTGGTATTCCTGCAATGAAGTTACGTAGGAAGCCATTTTGTTTTCTGGTGATACAATCCTCTCTCTAGCTGAACCTTGATTTATGTTGACACACCAATGGGAGAGATTTACCCCAGGCTGATAGGCTGGGAGGACTGGCTGTGACCCTTGTGGGAGATCTGCCATGTAGGGGCTCACCCCACAGAACAGAGCTCACTTCAGTGGGGCTCGGGTACCCTCCCAGTCCACCCCTGAGTGTGGCTCATAGAGGTGGTGGAGTGGTTTTGCAGCATTGGTCCAAAGCTGTCCACTCAGTGCACTGGCTCTGGGGCCCCCTGGGAGGTGCAGACCAAGGTCGGCTGCCACCTATGCCTTGACCACACAGCATGAGCAACACAGGGATCAGCAGATGACTGCTACTTGTGTTGGGCTTGGAGTAGCCTGGAAGAGGCCAAGCTGTGAACCAAAGCTAGCTGTCACTAGTGCTGGATCTGGGGCCACTTAGCAAGAGGTACAGGGTGCACTGAGCCTAGATGCTGCTTGTTAGAGATTTTAGGAAAGTTTGCAGCAAGAGCCAAGACAGGCTGTTTGTATGGAAAAGCCACTGGAACCATCTCAGGTTGGGTCTGAAAGTTGGGTGAGGCAGGGTCTCAGGGAGTTGCCATGGCAGGGCTAGCAGTGTTAGCCAGGTTGATGGAGACTCAGATTTGGCACCCACCTGCTGGCTCTGTTGAGGGTGGTCTCAGTAAAGGAACAGTGTCCTCTGTCAATACTTCTGATCGGGAGAAAGCTGCCCCTCTAGCTCCTGTCCTGATGCCAGACAGCTTAGTGCCTCCTTGTGTGTCCCTGGTGCTTTTTGAGCTGCTGCACCAGCAATGGAGCTCAGAGTGAGTGAGTCCAAGGAAGTTCATGCATGAGCTAACTAAAATCTGCCAGGACTCCAGAAGCCTTTGTCTCAATCAGCCATAATCCCTTCTGGTTTTTACATCCAGAAGCTATGGGGATTTGTCTTCTTGGCACTGGAATCCTAAGCTGAGTGGCCTTGTGTGGGGCTGGAACCTGTTGTTCCTCAGAGGGACCTCTGCAGCTGAGATAGCCCTCCTGACTTTTGGTCACCATGCACAGGTGTGGGACCAGCATGTCCCATGTCTCTACCAGTCTCAGTGTGGCTGCCGCTTTAGGGCCTTAGTTGTAGGACTTCTGTACAGCTAGATTTCAGGAAAATGGTCGTTGTTTTGTAGTTTGGTTATAATATTGATGTCCAAAATGCTCTAATAATTAAGGGAGCTTCTAACGAGAGAAGCAAACATTGCATTAATCAAGAATGTTTCTTCACACACATTGTTATTTACACACGGGCTGGGCATAGTGTGTCAGCTCTGCTGCTGTTGTTGCCACTGTCATTGTTGTTATTTCCTTGGCCCAGCTGGGCTCCATCAGAGCAGGAGAGATGTCACTCTTCCAATGCCCACCAGTGTGCTGTGCGATCTACTGTAATCATTCCCTTTTGTCCCTAGATGAAGCATTATCACTTGAATTAACCTTTTATAATTCTCTGTCTGTTTATGACACTCAATATTTAGCAGAATACTAGAAAATTCAATAGATTCTCTTTAATACTGTGTTCTTTCATCACCTTACCAAAGATGTCCTTGTTAGCTTCATGCCATCATAGATTTTAAATTTTGTAAATGTTTTTGTTTCAAGAGAGAGAGGAAGGGATGGGGAGAAACATTGATGTCAGAGAGACATATCAATCGGCCTCTCACGCACACGCCCCCCACCAGGGACCTGGCCTGCAACCCAGGCATGTGTCCTGACCGGGAACCAAACTGGCTACCTTTTGGGTTGCAGGACGACACCCAATGCACTGAGCTGCACCAGTTAGGGTCACCATTATAGATTTTTGATGAAGAATGTTTAGAGATCGTATTTTCAAATGAGATACTGAGACTCAAAGAGCCTCACCCCTGATTTGTAGGAGAACTAGAAGGAGAGCCCGGGTTCTGGGAATCCGGGCTCCGGTCTTTGTGCCCCATACCACATGGCACTGTTTTACAAGCGCAGAAGCCTCTGGGGGCTTCAGAAAGCCACTTGTCCCATAAACCCCCAACCTAGAGAATGCTGTCTGGCCTTTGGAGTAGGTCCAGTTCCTGACTAGAAGAGGATACTCTGTTCCCTGGCTTCATGAGGTCACTGAAAATGTTCTCAGACGATCTGATTGTCTCCAAGAATTTGATATCTCCAACCCACATGCTTTTGTTTGGCCTTACAGGGAAGGACATCACTTAACTGAATGATCGAGCCAAAAACAAATTTGAATTGTTTTATGTCATCAAGTGTCTTCATCTTGCATTTAGATTCCAGAAGCTCATCTTAAAGAGCAAAGGTTGCGTTCAAGATTAACGTCAAAGAATTCCTCAGAAAACTGACTGGTCTTTGGAGAAGCTGTTCTTTGAGAAAAGCCTGATGACTTATGCGGGTACATTCGTAATCTGTCACGAAAATTGAGCATGTACAATCCCTTGGCTGCACGTACATAGAATCATGTCAAGGAAAACTGGGGCAGGGGAACCAAAAAACAAAACCAGATAGTCAATTGTCTTAGTATTTTGGCTACATAATGACAAATATATAGCTGTTTGCAAAGATCTATGACTGCCTACACTTTTTATCATCCAGATTTACAGTTATAAACACAATCTAATTCAAACCTGCATTATTGTCAAGGAAAAATTTGTTTCTACCTGGGATATAATTGAAAATTTAGGGCACAGATTTTGATGATTACTAGCTTAATGAACCAATATAACATAGTTGGATATGAAACAGCAAAACTCATATAATCAAAAATTACTTGAAAGGAAAATATCACATAGGAGAGAGAAGCGAAGCAATCCATCTGCAATTTGTAATCAGAAGCCAGCTCACCGTTGGCATAATGAGGTGTGTTTTAGATGTAAGTGCTCATTAAGACAATGATTTGAAAAATTTCAATATAATGGCCAGGTCTCTGGACGGCTAAGCCCTGAGTTCTACTGATTACTAACAGGAAAGACCATTAACACATAATTTGCAGCTTCAAGGATTCACACTCATCTGTCGGAGAGTTCAGCAAAGAAATTCCTGGTGCCCAGGAAAAGGCAGGTGGGGGGTCACACCAGAGCAGGAGATCCCTCTGAATGGGAAAGGCATGCTCTCAGCCACGGCTGTCTATCAGTCTTCAGAAGCTTCACTGCTCCTAGCAGCCGACTTTCTTTCCTTCGGTTTTCATTTGCTCACACAAGCAATAATTAATTATCTTCCAGTCTGTGTGAATTATTTGGATAATGAGCATAAGTTGGTGTCAGTGACTAAGTTAACTGGGCCAGACTTGTCAAATGTTAGAGGCATCTACAGATCAGTGTCTCCACTCATCACAATGTTTCAATTATTTAACCGTATCCTTTTCAAAAAAGGAATTTGTTTTGGTCTTTACAACGTGTTTTCTCCATGGGGTGTAAGCGTGGTAAGGTCAGGTTCCTTGGTGACCACTTCAGCGCTGGATCTCCAGTGTCTGGGACGGAGCCTGGTGCATGGGGGACACTGAACACATATTCGTGAAAGGAATATCTGAATGCCTAAGACATGTGGCCTTGATTAGATCTGTCTGTTTTCTTCAGAATAAAAACTGAGTTCCAAGTTGCCATGCAAAAGAGAAAGTCCTTGAAGACAGGCTGAGAAATTGGAAAAAAGTTAGGAGTAACTACTGGGTTGGCCAAAAAGATCTTTTGTTTTTTTCTTGAACGTCATTCAAAACAATTTTGCTAGATTGCATTGTGACAGCTGTCATTTCAGAGTGCATTAAAAAATACTTATCAAAATTGGTGAATTTTTGTGTAGCCATTTTAATATGGAAGATGAAAGAAAATACACAACATTCCCACCATATTAGGTTTTATTATTTTAAGAAAGGTAAAAATGAGATTGAAATGCAAAAAAAAAAAAAAAAAGATCTGTGTAGTGTATGGAGAAGGTTCTGTGACTGATTGAATGTGTCAAAAATTCCAGTAGCCAATCCCAAGCACCAAGTGGCCCACACCGTGAGCCCCAGCCAAGCTCACAATCACTATGGTCTTCTGCTTAGATGACCTTCTCTCTTTGCAGAGTCTAAAGATGGATCTTATTTAAAGTTAAATCAGAGTCCTCCAAATAAGTCTTTTTAAATGTAACAGTATCCCAGTATCTCTGATCAGGTGCTTTAGTTATTAAAGAAAAACATTGGGCTAACACAAATCTTTTGAGTGAAACAATAAACTCTTGGGTAAATGCCAACACACTTCAAAGTCTAATAAAACCTATTTAAACCAAGGAATAGCTCAGAGGAATAATTGCTTTCAGATACAACACTAATACTTCTCTGAATTTTGTCATTATCTTTGAAGTGATGAATAGCAAAAATAACCCATAGGTCCATCCATTTATTAGAAAAAACATTATACATTTTCAAGAAGAAAAGGTCAAAGCAGTATTACTTAGCTGCAGACCCCCACACTTCTTTTTTCTTACTAATCACGTTTCTTCCATTTTCAAGTTTGCATCTCTAAGATTTAATAAAATCTTATTATTCTTCTAATGTCTAGAAATTAATAATGTAGAGGAAGATATTAGATATCCAGTGGAAGTTCTTATAGAGATATGCAGAAATTCTCCTGTTTTATACTTTGTAACCTGTTTGGTCAATGGGATTTCTCAAATTTAAATCATCATGATGAAGAGAGGATTTCTGAAAACTCTGGAGTTATTGTTTTTATCTCTAGCTGGGTTTGTAAGGCTGAATTGGGATGCTCGGAATGCTTCCGAGGCAAGAAATCACCCTCATGTGTCCCAGAAAGGAAACAGAGCTAAATGGGCCAGGTTCAAATCCCAGCCCTGTTACTACAAACTGTACTGTGACTGTTGACAAGTTATAGAATGTTTGCTAGTCTATCGAATTTAGAAAAAGCAACTCCTATCTGATAAGGTGTTATAAGGATTAAATGAAATCTTTTGTTCCCTCCATGTTGAATCTCTGAATCTCTAGAATGAAAGAAAGAGAGAAAGAGAAAGGAAAGGGAAGCAAAGAAAATACACAATGGCAACAACAAACCACACACAGCGAAAACAAGCATTCTGGAATCATGGGAACGCATGGGGCAAAGCTCGGAAAACTTGGGTGTGGACTTGGAGATTTGCCTCCCTCTTCTTGTGAGACTTGAAACAACTCTCTTGGTTTTCCTCCTAGAAAGAACACACTTCACACTAGTGAAGAGAAAATGAATTTTTGACTTCTCAGATTTGTTTGAATTCTGACTTTCTGTGTTGCAGGAACTCAAAAAGTAATTCTCGAAATTTATTTAAAATTTTACACCTTTACTCATACCTTGAAAACCTTAAAATGTGCTTTTCAATCATCTACATTTCCTGTGCCCTTTCTTTATTTGTACTCTGAAGTTGTTACAGCCAATAAGTCAGTTGAGATGGAAACATTTGTTACTCTGATGGAAACTCTTGTTACATACTCTGAAGAGTATGCCAGTGATACTCTTTCAAAGTCTTTCCAGAAAGTTTTGATATTCAGGACATCACGCACACAGTCCGAGTAAAGTACTAATGGTGAATCACAGACACCCCTCTCCTTCCTTCCCCCAGTGGCTGTGGTTTCACTCTGCCGCCTTCCCTTCCCCTTAACAAAAATGCTATTTGACATGAATATTTCTTTTTAGGTCCATGAATCAAACGTTTTGTTTGGGAAATCTGTAGAGAATATCACACCTTGCTCGGGGCCCCGTACAATGGACCGGTGGACCTCGATGCCCCACAAGTGGAACCTGGAAGGGGCTCTGGACCCAGCTCAGCAGTTTAGTCCCGAGAGTGGAGGGCAATTTAGCAGGGACAAGCCAGTCTCCCACTTGTGCATCCAGAAACTGCACTACCTTGAAGCCATTGTTGCATACAAAACAGAAGGTGTAGGTTCCCATCTCCATCCCATGAAGGGGAACTGCGACTTACAAACCCTTATTCTGCCCAGAGCAGGTAGGGATTGGGAACACATTCTATCCCTGGAATTTGGAAATGGAACCCGACTCAGCCTAAAAGATGAATAGAAAAAGGGATCAAATCTCCACTTAGTTAAAACTATATAAATAGAGAAAAAAGCAAAATAGAGGCAGAGAGAAGCTCAAAATTCCCTCAGATTCAGAGGAGGGGCACTTCTGGGCCCATGGTAAGGCTCTGGGCTCAGCCCTGCCTTTCTCAGACCCCCTCTGCTTTGATCTACCTACGTGTAATGTGTCATACTTCACTGTGGCTGACAGGGTGGGGGAAGGCCTTTGGAAACCACTGACCAGTGGCCTCCCATGAGCGGTGATAGACCACATCAAAAACACCCCGCCAGCCTACCATGAAATGAGGCACACCGGCACATGTTCTCACTTTACTCACACGAGTGTGGCTTGCGTAAACTCTACAGTCGACAATGGAAAGTATTTTCAGCTATTGGTTTAGGAGGAGACACCTCTTTTAGCAGACCATCCACAGAACAGGTTGAACTGTGTGTTCTCAGAAACGTATTTAAATGGAAAGGATTACGTGTGTCGTATCATGACTACCAGAGGCCTTCCTGTCCTTGGGAACAAATGAGCTCACAGTGACGAACAGCTGGCTGTCACTGAATGGGTGGCCCAGCAAACCCCATGCTGGAACAGGACCGGGGTCTCTGTTTCGAAGTGTCTTCCTGTTACTTCTGGGAGTCCTCAAGAAGTGGCACTTACGTGGTTAAGAAAAAGTCTGCTTGTGATCTGCTCTGCCTGCTTCAGTGATGTCTGATACCCCAAAGCCAATGTCTGGGGTGCTGCTTATTGGTGCTCCCAAAATTGCAAACCCCCAAAGCTGTTTAATACCCAAGGCTCACAAAAGCCCTCTTGAAAAAAAGCCCCTTTTGATTCTCTGGCCACTTCTCTTTACAGAAGTGGCCGTACCTTGTTTCTGAGTCCAGGCTGAGTACCAGGCTGAGCCCTCCTCCACGGCCCCATCTTTCCTGCCTCCAGCCCCAGGCGATAGTGCGTGAATGGGGAGAACTGGGCCTCTGGTTCCGTGAGCAAGCTCAGGGACTGTGCTGAGCCCATGTAAAACACAAAACTCACTGAAGAAAATCCGAGCAACAGTGATTTAAATCATAGAATATTTCTGCTGCCAACATGTCTGGAGCAGTGTCCAGGGGTAGCTCGATAACTCAACAACATTTTTCTTTCTTTTCCATTCTGCCACCTTTTTCACATTGGCTCTCTCACCCTCCTATTTATTGCTTCCATCTCAAGACGGCCACAGTTCCGAACACCAGCTTCTCCTTCCACCGCCGGCACAGGCAGGTGTGAAGGCGGCCCAAGGAAAGAGTTCTCAACGGCTGTCTGTGTCTCTTTTTTGAGGAAAGACTGTTTCCCGAAGAAGACTGATGCGTACAACTTCCTGCCCAAAGCCATGTGACATGACCACTGCTAGCTGGAAGGGCGGCAAGAAATGACCTGGTATTTTATCCTCCATCTTGGTCGAAAGGTAAAGGAGAAGAATAGCTTGTGGGTCCTCCAGAGGGAAAAAAACAACAGGAGACAGATGACAGATGACAAATGATGGATGATAGACATAGATATAGAGATAGATGGAGAGGCAGATGTAGATATATAGATTTGGATAGATTCACTGTAACAAATTGGCTTACATGGTTGTGGGGACTGGACAATCTGAAATCTCTGGGGTGGGTCGGCAGGCTTGAAATTCAGGTAAGAAGAGTTGACGTTGTAGCCTTACGTCCGAAATCCACAGGGCAGCAGGCTGAAAACTCAGGCAGGATTAGGGTACAGCCTTGAAGCAGAATCCTTTCTTCTCCAGGAAACCTTAATTATTGCTTTTACAGTCTTCAGCTTACTGGATGAGGCCCATGCACATTGTGGAGAGCCGTCTGTTGTGCTTTGAAACAACTGATTGCCAATGCTAACCAGCTCAACCAAAGGTCTTCACAGCAGCATCTAGATTAGCGTTTGACCAAGCAACTGGACGCTGTAGTCCAACCTGGTTAATGTACAAAATTAACCATCACAAGAGCTGCCTATCTTCTTCACACAGTTCTCTAACAGCCTTGTCCTAATCACACCTGCCTCCACAGAATTCCATTCTCCTTTGACCCCTCTTTGCCTCCCTAACATTCTGACTTTCTCTATAGTACTTCAATTCTGATTTTCTGTTTACGGGGCTCTTTGGCCCCTCCCACTGCTGCACTGTCCTTACGTTACTAGTAAGGGATAGAATTCCAGGGATAGAATGTGTTCCCAATCCCTACCTGCTCTGGGTAGAATAAGGGTTTGTAAGTCGCAGTTCCCCTCCATGGGATGGAGATGGGAACCTACACCTTCTGTTTTGTATGCAACAATGGCTTCAAGGTAGTGCAATTTCTGGATGCACAAGTGGGGGACTAAGGGGGTTGCTCTTTGTGTACTGGCTTCATCATCCATTTGAGATGGAGAATTCCTCGAGATAAGGAGCCATTTTCTTTTCTTCATTGTATTCCTGCCACTTTGGGCACAGACCACTTGTTCTGAAAGGTTTGCTAAATTGAATTGAAGAAAGAGAACAGAGGTCATTCTAAAATTGTATTACACTCTAACACATCTGCTCCTATTTATGTAAGAAACAATTTTTTAATCTTGGAATTAAGATTTTTTTTTTGCTCGGGCATGTCTTTAGAACCAGATCTAAACTTCCTGGTCGTTGCTTTATGACTGACTGCAAACTGTTCTCTCCTTAAAAAAACCTTGTGAAGCCTCGGTCTGTGCTGGGTACTTTCATGTATGTTGCTACATTTATTTAGTTACTCTCCATTGTTCCTTTTCAGTAGTACAGAGCATTCATTTTATTTACTTTTCTCAATTTTAACACATAATTTATTCATACTTATTGATCTTTTAATGCTAAGTACATTTGTTCCTCATATCTCCTCAGGTGGGCATTTTACCCTCTTGTTACAAATGAGAAAGCTGAAACTTTTGGGGGAGGGGACTCATGAAGTCCTGTGGGTACACGGCGGGAGGGGAGTTCGGCTGTTTTCTCGCTCCGGGCACCATGCCTTTTCTTCCATTCCGCAGTGTTATCTTCTTTCCCCTCTGTGACTTCTAGTCTTCTGAACATACGTATCCTTATCTTTGTTAGCTATCAATCACCTCGCCCCTTTTAATCTCACAGTAACTGTCTTCATAGTTTTTGTTTGTTTGTTTGTTTGTTTGTTTAAATTGAGGTTGTGCTGAGAGAGGTGAATGAATGAGTGGTGTGTTGGGATGAAGTGATGGAAGAGAGTTAAGGAGATTTAGGCCCCGGTCAGGTAGCTCATTTGGTTAGGGCATCATCTCAACATGCCAAGGTTGTGGTTTTGATCCCTGGTCAGGGCAAATACAAGAATCAACCAGTGAACGGATAAATAAGTGGAACAACAAATTTTTCTTTCTCTCTTTCTCTCAATTAAAAAAAAGGTTGAAGAGATTTTCTCATCTGTAAGTTTGAGAAATTCTGAGTTGTGGGAAAAGGTTTTGTAGAGAAAATACATGTTTTCCAGAGTGTCATTAATTGCTGTTTAGTATTTTCCTTTTTTCCCACCTTCCTCTTTCCAAAATTGTTTTAATAAACAAACCTGACCAAATAGGTTATTTGGAATCTGTGATTACCATTACACCATTCTGAACAGTGGTGTTATGAATGTCAGGGTGTTGGCATAGATGCCAGAGATCCAGTCCCTTTGAATGTCTATTGCTTACCTGCCCTATTGCTATTGAGAACGTAGACCTTGGAGCAACAGGGTCACAGTCTCCTGGGAGTTTCCAGAGATGCAGATTAGCAGATTCTCACTAGAGGCCTATTGAGCAAGAAACTCTCTTGTGATGACTCGTAAGTACATTAAAGTTTAAGTTAGTTAGGCTAGACTATTTGTAGCAATCTTGGTCTGTTCTCTTGGAACCCTACCTTCGCTTTGCTTAAAATATATGCATAAACACAATTGAAATAAATTCTTGATTATTTTAGCAAGGTTATTTTCACGTATGTATCATTCCATAGGCCTTTTTCTAGTTGCCTTTGGGAATGCCATTCAATCAGTTAAATCCATTACTTCCAGTTCTAAAAATCTTTAATGTTTCCTTGAAGGCAAGAGCCATGTTTCATTCACCTTTGTGCGTCCGTAGTTTCCTGTATGTGAATGCTCATAAACTGAAAGCTGAATGAACTCCGAATAAGTGACTGAATAAATGAATACATGGAAGAAGAGGAATCTAAATGGTACGTCCCTTGAAGACTGGGACACTGTCTCAGTCATCCTTCAATTGCCAATGCTTCCCAGAAAAATAAGTAAACACTTCCTCTAACAACTTGGTTAAGTTGTTAGATGAGAAGACCTTGTTTGTTTATTCCTGGCACAAACCCACAGAGAGTAGAGACGGGAGAAATGCAAACCAAATGGAGTGTTAAGTACAGTGCTAGGCACCTTTATATTTGTTACCTCTGCTAATCATCACTTCATCTTGTGAACTGGGTATTGTTTTACAGAGACCGAAACTGAGTTCTGAAGTTTAAGTGCCTCAGCCAAGTTCACACAGCTAGTGTCAGAGCCTGGCAATTCTTGCAAATAATCGGCTGTGCCATTGTACGCACAGCCCTGTTTCTGCAGAGATTGAAACGTAGACGAGGAAGGATCCTATACAATACAAGACAAAAACAAACAACTCTCTGAGTTCCCCTTCTGCACCGGAGGTGGTGTGCCTCTGGAGGAAAGACCTCCTCTTCTTGCTTTTCAACCACAGACTAAGCAGGAACAATGCCATGAAAATCTCTCTCTCAGGTCGTTTTCCGTTCTCGGAACGCAGGTGCTGGGACCATCAGGCGCGGGGGGGACCAGAGAGGAACGGACACACAGCCGGCAGTTGCCTGGTAACGCCCACAGGAGGAGTCCCAGCATAAATAGGGTCCGCGAGAAGTATCTCTAGCTCTAAGCGGGACTCCGTAGCGGTTCTCTCGACATCGGCGGCCTGTCCCCCGCCGCTTGGCGGGCTAGTGCAGGGGAAATGTTGCAGGAAGAGTCGGATCTCTCTCTTATTATTGCTCAGATAGTCCAGAAACTCAAGGGCTCCAATTTGTACTCTCAGTTGGAGCGGCAGGCCTGGGTAAGTGAGGCCCGGTGGTAAGGGGTGGGGACGGGCAGGGCTGCGGCGCTGCCTGTGGTGTCCTCTGGCGCCCCGCTGACCTAAGCTAGAGCCCGCCTCTGGCCTCTCGCTCTCCGCTCCTGTTCGTGGAACACCCTCTCTTCCAGGTCCACTTGCTCAGCCTCGCACGCGGGGTGATAGATTTTTGAAGAAGGGTGGGGCCCATCATGCCTTTCTTGAAGCCAGAGAAACGCTACAGCTATTTATTCGTGCTATAGCCCTTTACAGGGTCTACATTTTTAAGCTGCTGGAATCCGTGGAAGTAGTTTAGACCACGCTTTCCCCCTCATTTTTTTCTGTTCTGTTCATGGGTTTGGACTCCCAGGTGCCTCTTTGCTTTATCATCCACCGCCTTCCACTCTACCTTCCCTGCAATAATTCACCCTCTATATGTCCACCCTGCACTTTTGAGTATTTTCTTATGTGCTAGGTTCTTTAATGCAGAGATTCATCAAGAGGTATTTTCTCTTTTTGTGTGTATGTGTGAATGTCATGTAAATGGAATTACACAGCATGTAAATTTAAATTTTTTTGCCAGTGACAGTTGACATACAGTGTTATATTGGTATCAGGTGTACAACATAGTGATTAGATATTTGTATTGTTCAATATATCGTACCAAGTGGTGACCCCGGTAAGTCTAGTTCCCATATGAGTTCTGTTCCTTTTTATTGCTGAGCAATACTTCATTGTTAGACTGTGTAGACTGTGAATTGTTTATCCAATCCTTGGATTCTGGGCATAAAGTTATGGGTTATTTCCCGTTGTAGAGATTATGAGTAAGGCTGCTATATACATTCTGGTATAGGTTTTTGTTTGAATATTTGTTTTCCCCTTTCTGGGATAAAAACCTAGAATTAGAATTACTGAGTTGTGCAACAAGTGTATGTCTAATTCTGTAAGAATCTGACAAACTTTTCCAGACTGTCTGTAGCATTTTGCATTTCCACCAGCAATTATGAAAGTTTCAGTTACTTCCCATCTTTCTTAGTACTTGATGGCAGTTTATTTTCTGTACCTTTTTCTTTTTTAAACTTAAACTATATTGTATTGTTTATGCTCTTACCATTGTCCCAATTTTTTCCCCTTTGCCACCCTCCACCCCCACTCCCTCAAGCAGTCCCCGTATCATTGTCCATGTCCATGGGCCACACATGTATGTTCTTTGGCTACTGTATTCCCTATGCTATACTTTACATCCCCATGACTGTTCTGTAACTACGAATTTATACTTCATAATCCCCTCACCTTTTTCACCCATCCCTCTGACTCCCTTTCCCATATGGCAACCATCAAAATATTCTCTATATTTGTTTCTGTCAATTGCGTGGTAATTTTGGTTTTTGGATTCATTCATTGCCATTTAATTGTTCATATTTTTATGTTCTTCTTCTTAAAGAAGACCCTTTAACATTTTATGTACATTGGTTTTGTGATGCTGAACTCCTATATAACATTTTCTTGTCTGGGAAGCTCTTTATCTGTCCTTTGATTTTAAACGATGGTTTTTCTGGGTAGAATAATCTTGGTTGTACCTCCTTGCTTTTCATCACTTTGAATATTTCTCACCAATCTCTTCTATTAGCCTAGCTGACAGTCTTATTGGAATTCCTTTGTAGGTAACTAACTGGTTTTCTCTGCTGCTTTTAAGATTCTCTTGTCTGTAATTATGGTGTGTCTTGGTGTGGACCTCTTTCGGTTTATCTTGTTTGGGATTCCTGGGATTCCTGGGATTCCTTTGCTTCCTGGACTTGTGTGTCCATTTCCTTTAACAGGTTAGAAAGTTTTTTTCGTCATTAGTTTTCCAAATAGGTTTTCAATATCTTGCTCTTTCTCGTCTCCTCTGGCACCAGTACGATGTGAATATTGGTGTGCTTGAAGTTGTACCAGAGGTGCTTGTGCTGTGATTATTTCTTGGATTCTTTTTTCTTTTTGCTGTTCTGATTGTGCGGTTTTTGTTTCCTATCCTCCAAATCCCTTAACTGATCCTCTGCTTCATCTGTAACCTCTTCTTTTCTGTGATTATAGTTTTTATTTCTTATTGGTTCTTCTTTATAGTTTCCGTTTCCTTTTTGTATGTGGTTGAAGTTTTCACTAAGTTTGTCTAAGTTTATTGAGCATCCTTATAATCAGTATTTTCAACCACACATCTAGTAGATTGTTTTGAACTCTGATCTAGTAGACTGTCTGGCTCCATTTAGTTTGTTTTTTTTTTCTGGAGTTTTGTTCTGTTCTTTTATCTGGGACATGTTCTTTGTCTTCTCATTGTGGCCACCTCCCTGTTTTTGTTTCTATGTATTAGGTAGAGTTTCTATGACTCCCTGGCTTGGAAGAGTGGCCTAATGTAGAGTCCAGTGGCACAGCCTCCCTATTACCCAAGCTGGATACTTCAGGTGTGCCCACCATGCCGGCTGTGTACACCCTCCTTTTGTAGTTGAGCCATGATTGCTATGACAGGTCAATGGGAGAGATTTACCCAGGGGTATCAGCTGCAAGGACTGGTGGTGACCACTGACCATCAACCTCTGACCACTGTAGAGGATCAGCTGTGCAGGGCCCCAGTCCACAGAGCAGGAATTACTTCAGCAGGGCACTGGTGCCCACTGAGTCTGCCTTGTGAGTAAGTCACTTGTGGGTGGTTGGGTGGTAGTGCTCCAACATGGTCTGTAGCTGTCCACTAGGTGTCAGGTGCTGGGGCCTCCCAGAAGGTGCAGGCCAAGATCAGCCACTACCTGTGTTCTGACCGGGGCCACCCAGCATAAGGTACAAAGTGATCTGCAGTTGACCACTACTTGTTCTGGTTTTGGAGGTACCCAGGTGAGTCCAAGCTATGAACCAAGGCCATCTGCTGCTAGTGCCAGGCCTGGGGCCACTTACCCATAGGCACAGGGCACATTGAGGACACATGCTACATGTTTGAGAGAATTTAGGAAAATTTGACGCATGAACCAAGAGAAGCCATTCGTATGGAAAAGCCTCTGGAAACAGGTTGGGTGAGTCCAAAAGTGTGGTGGGGCAGGACCTCAGGGAATCACCAGGGTGGGGTAAACAGTGTGAACCAAGTTCATAGAGTGGTAGATAGGGCACCCACCTGGCCACTCTGTTGGGAGAGGGCCCAGGAAAGGGAAAATGGCATCTGCCAGCACTTCTTTCTGGGAGAAAGCTGCCCCCCAGCTCTTGCCCTGATGCCAGACACTTCCATTCTTCCCTGTATGCCTCCGTTGCCTTTTAATCTGCTCCCATGCTGGAGCTCAGAGGGAGTGAGTCCAAGTAAGTCTGTGCTTGGTCCCTTTAACAGGAACTGTCTGGGACTCTAGGAGCTTGTCTTTCACAGCCCCAGTTCCCTCTTGTTTTCATAGCCAGAAGTTATGGGGACTTATCTTCAAGGCACCGGAGCCCTGGCTAGGGGGCCTGCTATGGGTCTGGGACCCCTTGCTGTTGATATACCCTCCCAGTTTTTATCCGCCACACGTGGGTATGGCACCAGCCTGTTCTGTGACCCTGCCCCTTCTACCAGTCTCAATGTGGGTTCTACTTTAATTCCGTAGTTGTAGAACTTCTATTCACTCTATTTCTGGCAGTTCTGAATAAAGGTGGTTCTGCAGTTTAGTTCTAATTTTGATGTGGTTGTACAAGGAGGTGAGCCATGTTTACCTGTGCCACCATCTTGAATTGAAGTCTGTGATGTCATCTTATTATTAATTAATTTTTACCTGTCAATTATAGTGTTCTGGTCAGAGAGAAATGGTATCCCATTGTGATTTTAATTGCATTTCCCTAATGACTAATGACATTGAGTATCTTACCATGTTTATATTTTCTTTGGTGAAGTAGTCTATTCAAATTCTTTGCCCATTTAAGAAAATTATGTTATTCTCTTATTGTTGAATTGTAAGGATTCTTTATAGAAAAGACGCAGATCGCTTATCAGATATTCATCTTGCAGATGTTTTCTCCCAGTCTGTGGCTTGTCTTTCCATTTTCTTAACTGGGTCTTTCAAATAGCAAAAAATGTTAATTTTGATGACACATTTTTTTATCAGTTTCTTCTTTTATGATTCGTGCTTTTCTATGCCCTAAGAATCTTTCCCTAACTGTTTTGTTCTGGACATTTTATAGTTTTAGCTTCTGCATTTGGATCTGTGACCCATTTTCAGTTAACTTTTGTGCGTGTGCCTCTCCCTCACTGGAGAGGAGAGTTCGGGCGGGTGCCGTGGTGTATGCTCTTCCGCAGCGGCAGCCTGTCCCTTGAGCACCTGTACTGAGGAAGAGCCCCCTGCTGTCCCCTGCTCTGCCCCCAGTCTTTTGTGTGGACACCTTTTGTTAGAAGCTGACAACTTGTTTTCCAGTGTGGCCACATCAGTTTGCATTCCCGCCAGCAATGAGAGTTTCTGCTGCTTCACATCCGCACCAATGTTTGGTGTTTTAGGTGTTAGCCACTCTAATGGGTATGTTGTAATATCTCACTGTTGCTTTGATTTGTAGTTTCTTAATGACATATGATATTAAGCATCTTTTCATATGCTTATTTGCCATCTGTATGTCTTCTTTGGTGAGATATCTGTTCGGGTCTTTTGCCCCTTTTTAATTTGGGTGTTTTCTTATTATTGAGTTTTGAGAGTATTTATTATGTATTAGGCATAACCCTAGGCCCAGGGCATACAACAGTGACTGGGATGAAGTAGTGCCCTCCTAATACAGGTCCACAATCCCTTATCCAAAACCTGGGACCGGATATGTTTTGATTTCAGATTTTTCCCCAAATTTTAGAAAGGTAATTTATGCATATTCTGTATGGTATTTAATGTCCCTACTGTGATCTTGCCACACCCAGTAATTTTACACATTAACATTTATGTAGCAAAATGTATGAATTTTCACACTCAGTGTAATAAATAAGGACTATAAATAATCTCATGTCGATTCAGGTCAGATCCGATTTTGCCTTCAAGAGTTCAAGTCAGGACAGATTTTGCCACCAATGCAGTTACACAGAACTTTGGTTTTCAAACTTTTTGGGTTTTGGAATTTCAAATAAAGGATCATGTATCTGCACCTGTACCATCCAACAGTTTATCGCCTTGATGTAATAAAAAGCAGGGCAAGGAAATAGAAAGGTAAAGCAGGGTAAGGGGGTGAGTATATGGGACACTCTAAGGCATGTATTTGATCGGTTCTGTAGACCAATAAAGTAACAGACCTATAATGCTACAGATTCATAAAAACATTACTATAGATTTTTTTAAAGTAATGCAATCTGGGACTTGAAAAAATGTGGTAGCTTTGCCTTAGTTTATATCCATTAGTGCAGACATTCAATAGAAATCGGCTAACTCTTAAAAGGCAACTTTACAATCAGCTTAGATAATGTACTTTTAAACAACTAGCTGTATTTGTTACATGCCTTTAAAATTTTAGTTTAGAGGGTATTCTCCTGTACCAGCATTTTCTGGACTGCCTACCTTTCTTCTGTTTGAGTTTACTCAGAGAGTGCTAGAGGACTGTGGTCCAACTGAATTAGAAAAATGAAATCACACAGAACATTTCTAAGCCAGTATAAATGAGTTTTAGACTTCTTCCCTACTAGTGATTCTATTTTAGTATTATGATTAAACATGGGCTCTTTTAATGTATCCTTTTATATATTGAAGTTTAATTATTTAAGATATTAATGTGATAACATGGAATTTTGTGTTTCTAGAAAGGGGTTCTTTCTAAGTTTCCTGAGTTACTTTGTTATGAAGTCACCCCGCATCTTCAAATTGCATTTGCTCACTCATCCTCTGGACATTAGAATAAGAGCCGAAATCCAAATTTGGTGTCTAGCACTGGCTCAACATCATTACTTTGTATGATGCATTATTTGTATTAAAAATGGATGTGGTGGTAAAGCCTCAAATGTTATTTCCCTTCCATTAAGTATTTCATAAGTCTTGGTGCCCAGATTGTTATGATAAATAATAGAATTGTGAAAGGAAGGAACTGGAAAGAGGATAGGCTTCAGAGAGAAAGAAGTAACGTAATGGTGGGGTGTCGTAAGTCGAGAGCCCGGAGCGCCCCAGGCTGGTGCCCTTTGCTGACGGACTTAGGAGGCTGTGTCTCAAATGTTGTTTTGTGGTCGTCATCACCAGAAGTATGTGCCATGTGTAGAGAATGTAGAGATTATAAAAAGGAGAAAAGAAACTGACCTTCATCTATTATTTATTTTAGTAAAAATAAAATTAAATGGCTTTAATTAAAGAGATTTTAATTGAATACATTTTGTGCAAGGCACAGATAGATAGAACATATGTTGGTATTGAAAAGCCTGTGCCATGATTAGAGCTTAGTATTGTCTGGGTGTTTTCCCCTCTTTCTCTCTCTCTAGGGTGGGATTTGGCATATACTAGGGAGAGCTCCTGATTGGACTACTGCAGTTGATATGTAGATGAATAATTCAGGGACTCTGATTGACTTTGGTGTGAACCAGGGAGTGATACTGTCCTTACCCATACCCACCTTGGCTGTGGTCATGCCCTCTAAGTCTGGGAAGTAAGGCAGTGAAGAAGTGGAAAATGGTGCATAGGATTTCAAAACAGGGAACCTCTTTGTCTTCATAGAATGTATGGACTGGAAGGATAAGATACCTATTAAAATGTGGAGTGCTTTGTGTAAGGATATCTCTTCATACTTTATTTCAGCACTGAGTTTCTTAGAGAAGGTCATGTAAGATTCTTGTTGAAATAATTAGCTAAGGCCAAGTTAAAATGAGAGGGAAAAATTGATTAGTAAATGTGAACTGAAGACTGTTTCAGGCATAAAGTATGTTATGAAAAGAGGCTAAGAAATAAAGATGTGGAGTAAGGGGGGATAAGACAGCCAGTGCTCCAGAGAAGTGGGTCGGCTTGGGACGTCAGCACCAGAAAACCAGCGAGGGATCGTCTTCAGGTGAGAAACCGGAGCAGGGCTCCCGTCTCGCCACACGGAGTAGGAGGCATGGTCAGCTTGCACAGAGCCCAAATTTCCAGCTGGAAACTAAAACTTGTTCTTGGCTGCAGTGCCTGTCTACCAGGACTACTAGGATTACAGAAATGAACCTAGCCAACAGTTTTAGAAAGAACCAAGAGTACTAGGAAGAAATGGGGACACCCAATTCAGCATGTTTTAATGAGCCTCTCTTCTGTGGTGGTGATAGGCGCTCGACAGAAAATTGATCAAGTCCAAAGCAGTTATATGAATGATAAAAGAATGTTTGGGGATTCATGTGACCAAGGGTATTATATCTTTTTTTAAAATCATACTTAACTCTTAGTTTTTTGTGTGTATGTTTCTCCATAGGTTGTGAGTTCCTTGAGAGTAAGGGGCGATGCCGTCTTCTTTTTCTTTTTATATCCAACAACTGACACATAGGCGGTATTCAGTTAATTATGGAAAGAAGAAAGCAAATGAGAAGGCATATAGCAAGGTATAAATATGAAAGGAAGGAAATGGCTGGGGATGGGGAAGGCGTGGCTAGCATTCAAGGTGGGAAGATGGCAGTGAGTTCTTCCCAGTGTAGGAACAGCGAGCAGGCTGAGCAGGTTTCAGGCGTAGGGCACTTCTAGACGGAGACTACATAGGCTGTGTGGGACTAGAGTTTTACAGGAATGTAAATGCCGGACGGACTTGCCTTTGTTCTGTAGGCAGTGAATGGGGTCACTGAGGCATTTTGAGCAGGGTGAAGACGTGAAGGTGGTTTTTAGGAGTAAGAGGAGACTCTTCGGCTTCCTTCCCTTCTTTATCCCTCCCGCACGCTAGCACTGTTCCGCGCACTGGCAGTGTGTGGGAGCCTCCCCTTGCCTTTGTGCACTGAGCCCGTGAGCCTTTGCTCCATTTTCCGGTTTCTTCAGTTAGAATAATTGTCCCGTTCTCTACGGAGCATACCTCTGTTATAATAATTTTTTTTAGAGTGGAGTTGTTTTTTTGTATTGGCTATTTTCCAGACTAAAAATTCCAGAGAACAAGGACAGTGTCTCAGTCGTTTTGTGTTCCCCAAGGGATTTTGTGGGTATAGACCTGAGGGATCTGTAGTGCAGATGCATTCATTGAAAACATGCTTATGAAGAACTTACTATGGGATAGCTTTTGTGCTGGATCTGGGGGTACAGAGACGACGGACACTTGTCCTCAGGGAGGCACTTGTCCTATAGTCTAGTGTAGTGATTCTCAAAGTATGATTTGTGGATCACTGGTGTGCAGGTTAAAACTATTTTATATAATGCATTAAATAATGTATATGATGTATAATGCGATGATGCTGTTTTTAAAGATAAAATTTTATTGTGCTGACATGTGTGCTCATGGGAAAGAGCAGTGGCAGCGGGTTCAACTGCTGGTGCCTGGGCGCACACCAGGGAGCGGGCACCGAACTCTGCCGCAGTCACTGCGCTGTTCACCGCCCACAGTGCGTCAGTGGGGCCGGCTTCACTTGGGTGTTCTCGCTGGAACAGCAGACTGTTATTTACTTCAGTCCGATTTCTTGAAGACACGTCTTCTTAGTATTCTGTTTGAGGAAATGGAAGTGTGCAGGAGGCACATCTGCTGCATATGGAAATGAGACGATTATCAAGGGGGAAAGCCTTCCTGTGATTAACTGACTGAGTTACACGTGGAACTGCCTTTTTTTTAATGAAATGCCATTTTTACTTGAAAGAGTGATTGACAAACTATTGTTTAGGTATTTGGTAGATATTTTCCCTAAAATGAGCAAAGTGAGCCTCACTTCAAGGAAAACCACTATGTGTTGCCAGTGATAAAATTTAAACTTGAGATAAAAATTAGATTCTGTAAAACCGTGTCCACCACAGTGGACTTGATGGCTTTCCAATACTTAAAGACTTTTTGATGCTATTGATGGGGATGCCACCGACTGTTACTTTCTCATATTGTTTGATGAAATGTGTCCACTATGTCACTTAGTTAGTGCATTTGAAATGATCAACACTTAATGTTACAAAAACGTGTATAGATAGAAGATTGATTCAAAAAGGAAGGTAGATAAATACGTGTTTATGTAGTAAAATATATAAAATTTATTGACATTCAGACTCAACTTTGCAACAGATCTTCAGGAAGGTGTGCTCTCCAAGGAGGGTGTCAACATGACCAGAAAAATGTGTTACAGCACCCTTCTCTTTTCTAGATGCGTACGTCTACGACACCGGTTTTTCCACATGCGTCAATCAAAACACATTAATGGAGTGTTACAGCAGGTTGAAGACCCCAGCTATTTTTTGTTCAACCAAACATCAGGTTTTCAAAAATTAAGACAGTGTCTCTTTTTCTCATTAATTTTTCTTTCTCAAAATGCAGTTCTTTTAAATAAAAATATTTATGCTAATAAATAATAAACAGGTTTGTATTGTTATTTTTAAAGAGTTTAATCTTCATCATGGTAAAATAGACATAAGATTTATTATGTTAACCACTTTTATGTGTGCGGCTCAGTGGCATCAAGGACAATACATGCACATGGTCGCGCAGCCCCCACCACCACCCGTCCAGGACTTTCTCATCATCCCAGATGGACACTCTTTACCCACTAAACAGTAACGCCCCACTCCCCATCCCCACAGGCCCCGGCATCCACCATCTGCTCCCTGCCTCTGAATCTGACTCTTCTAGGTGCCTTAATGTAAGTGGAATCATACGGTACAGTAAGTCCTCACGTACTGTCATGGATTAGGTTCTGTGACTTCAAGTGAAATGACGTATAATGAAACCAGTTTTAGGCTAATTGACATAAATAAGAGTCCTATGGCATCTCATCTATGTTATAACGAAATGGTTAGAATGATGATATTTTTAGATGACCTGCTATATTTGTTTGCTATATTTGTTTTTCTTTGACTGGCTTATTTTACTTATAATGTCCTCAAGGTTCATTCATGTTTTAGATGTGTCAGAATTTCCTTCCTTTTTAAAGGCTGAGTAGTATTCCATTGTATGTACATACTAGTTTTGTTTACCCATTCATTAGTCTGTGGACATTTGGGTTGCTTCCATATTTTAGCAATTGTAAATAATGCTGTTATTAGGTTGAGTATACAAGTATATGTTCAAGTCCCTGCTTTCAGTTCTTTTGAGTATGTACCCAGAATTGGAATTGCTGAGTCATTTGATACTTCAATTTTTATTTTTCTGAGGGACTGCTATACTAATAAGTAAACAGCTTTAATTGTTCTGTTTTAATATCTAATGCTGTAAAGATCAATGGATGTAATTCATGTAAACAAAAGCACTCTTAGATTCTTGATAATGTTTAAAAGGATGCTGGGACGTAAACGTTTGAAGATCAGTGGTCTCTGGAGTGAGTGAGGCACAGAGCTGAGCAGGGAGGCAACTACAGTAGGGGACAAGTCGGACGGGACTTTGCTCAGGGCAGAATGGCCGGAGTGGTAAGGAGAATCTGTCCCATGAAGAGAACTTGGGGAGCCTGGAAATATAGGTGACCTTGAGAAGGGAGGCTTTTAGGAAAGCCGTGTTTGAGTATTTATACGTGTCTCACAGAAAAGGAATTAGGCTTATTTTCTGTGACCTTGGGCTGGGGTTAGGGTGATGGAGGCTGACTTTAAGGGGAGTCCATTTTAGCTCGAGAAGAGAGAAAGAGAGAGACAGAAACAGAGAAACATCAACAGGTTGCCTCCTATATGAGCCCTGGTTGGGGACCGCACCTGCAGCCTAGGTGTGTGCCTGGACTGTGGATGGACCCCACAGCCAGGTGGCTTTTGATGTATGGGACAACGGCTCCAACTGACTGACCCACCTGTGCAAGGTGAAAATTTTCATACAGAGTAGTTCAAGGACAGAATTGGCTAAGGTAGAGATGTAGTGAGTTCGTAAGCTGGAAAGGTAGCTGAGAGTGTCTAGGTCAGAGCTAGAAAGCCACATGGAGAGGAGAGTCAGTCAGTAAATCGTTGACTTAGAAGAACTCCATAGTCTCTTCTAATCCTGAAATTCAGTGATTCTTCAGGCATAGAGGGAGGAAGTCCAGGATTAGCACAGTGGCACATAGTAAGAAATGGAGAGGATGGAACCTCTTAGAGGGAATTAAAAGACCCTTAGAAACCTTTTTGTAGACCTTCTTATGTCCTAGTTTGTACTTCCTGGAATATTTAGCCTCAGTTTACCTCTTACCTTCTTTGACCCAGCTGTGACTTCAGCCACTTTGCTTCTCTAGTTTCCTTTACTTGCTACGTGTAGAGATTTAAGATGGGCAGTGGCCAATGCTTTGGATTGAGACCGTTCTGGTGGAGGTAGAAAGAAACTGGAAAGATGTGTGTGTGTGTGTGTGTGTGTGTGTGTGTAAGGGGGCAGGGGTGAAGATGGCCAGGTGTTCTTAGGGCTCGGAGTGGTGGGGGGTGTCAGACACGTCAACACAGGAAGTGGGTGAGGGATGGGTGCACGTAGGGCCATGGCTAGGAGTGTGCGGTGCATCCCCTCACTAGATTGTATTCTGATCATATTCTTTGACAGCTCTTATAATGAGCCACAGGCAGTTTGTTTAAAAGAAGGCTTCACTGTTGTAGATATTTTAAAAACCTCTGCCTCCATTCACTCCTTCCCTGCCAGTCTTTTACATTGAGTCCATTGCCAGCCAGGCACATCTTGTTTTTATAACACAACTTTAACTTACACTGTATTTCACAGCCTAAAAATAACGTTGAAAAGTTTTCTATTTGAGTCTCAAAATAACCTAGTTCAGTTGTTAGTTTCCCTATAAGGTAAAAAAAGAAAATTGAGATACAGCGAGTTTAAGTGACTCGACTGAGATAATGTATAAGACTGAGAGATGGTTCCAGGTCTTCCAATACAAAACCCCACTCTCCTTTAGTCCCAAGTGGTTTATAAACTATACTCCGCTATGTCAAGGATTCTGAAAATGTTCTGTTTGTTTAAAGATACTTGATAAGAAACAACATGCTTTCAAATGCATTGTTATGTCAAATACTTCATAGTCCACTGAGGTGCTTCCAAATTGACTTGTTCTGGATAGACCCTGGGGAGTGGGGAACGCTCTTCTTCCGTATTTCTTTATGTTTGTAAGTGATGACTTACAAATGTGTCATCAGTGAGAAAGGATGTAATTCTGCACTGGTCTTTCAAAATATTTGAGCTTGTGCATGTCCCTTCAGGGTACAGTGTACAAGGGAGGACACTGCTCCACGCAGAGCGCAGCCACAGCCGCGCTGCACGAACCCCCAGCGTGGTGTGCCGCTGAGGTGTAGGACGAGTGAGCCGGTAACGTGTGTTCTAGGAACGCCATGGAGTGCATAGTTTTAGTGGTTATGACTATCAGAAGCTCTGTCTGATTTTTGTATATATCATAAATAGTTTTAGTGATTTGTTTTCAAAATAAAAATTTTCAACCACTCTTTCGATTTCCCACGATACTTTAATTGTGGAGTGTGCTCCGACTGCCCTGCCAGGGAGGCTATTAAACATTGATACACTTATCTCTGGGATCAGGATTTTCTTTATATTGAGCAATCAGAACAAAATACAAAAAAAATTGTGTATTGAGGCTATATAAGAATAAAACTATACCTTGTTAATGTTAATTGTACCTTACTCGATGAGAAAAGGCTCACTGTTCTCGTTGTCTAGATATGTCACTTTCCGTGTGTTTCACGTGCTAGGCTTCCTAGGAGGGTCAGATTCTGCTTGAAAACAGCGTGGAGCTGCTGAAGCAGTTTGGGAACGGCTGTGCCTGTCATGTTGTCCTCCTGCCGCTGTCCTGTTTGTGTTTTCGAGTTTCTCAAGACTTTTGTAATTAGTTGAGATGATTAGTTCATATGGTTTGCTTTTGATTTAATAAAGTATATCGAGCCCTGACTGGTGTGGCTCAGTTTGTTGGGTGTCGTGCTGCAAAGTGAAATGTCGCCAGTTCAATTCCAGGTTGGGGCACGAGCCTGAGTTGTGGGGTTGGTCCCTGGGTGGGGTGCACGAGAGGCAGCTGATCACTGTTTCTCTCCCTCCCTTCCCCTCTCTCTAAAAATAAAGAAATAAAATCTTTTTAAAAAATTTAAAAAGTATATCTGGGAGGCGTAGCAACTTGGAAGTATTGAAAATGTTTAGAAGTAATAACCAATTTATCTCTTGAAGTTCTTTAAATTGTGCTACCTCTGAGTCATTTACAAATACAGGATTAGTAAAAGAAAACCTGCTTCCTTTTGCCATGGTGCTTTGAGTAATAAACAGGATTTTGCAGTGGTTAAAATCCTAGGAGTAATAGACTAGAAAACAGTCTCTTTAGTTTAAAGTAATTTTTATAGAGTCCTTGTTTATTTGAGAGGAAATCTGTTAAAAAGGATATACCATGGTTTGGTCAGTATAATTTTGTCAAGCAACAATTAAGGCCAAGAAATGAAGAAGACACGGTGTTTGCCTTTGAATTTAACAGTCAGAAAGATAAATAGGTAGGTTGAAAATGACAGTGTAACCGGGTAAGTGCTACGGAGGAGCAGAGTGCACTATCTCTGCAGGCCGTGGGAGAGGGGCAGGGGAAGCAGGTGACACTGGAAGGACGACTTGGAGACTAGCAGGTGCTTGCAGAGGTGGCGAGGGAGCATTCACATCTGAGGAAACAACATGAACAAAAGCCTGGACCCTTCAACATACTTGACATTTGGGGAGTCAGGGAATAGAGTTCACTGTGACTGAAGAGCAGGGTGTGCGTGGGGAGGGGGTGTAAGAAAAGAGAGGGTGTTGTTAGCTTGGCGGAGGAATACCTGATGAGTTTGGAGCGAGAAGCTGGGACACACAGCGAAGGCCAGGTGTGCCTGCCCTGCTGAAAGGATTCTTGTGTATGCCGTGGAGATCCGAAGCCAGGAAAGACTTGCGGTTCGGGAAGAGCCCTGGAGGATGGACTGAAAAAGGGAGAAATGGGTTCACTTCTTTAATGAGCTTTTATCGAGCACCTGCTTGTGAAAGTAACTATTCTGGGCACTCAGGATACAACAGTGAACAAATAGACGAGGATATCTACCCCAGTGGAGCTTCCCACTTCTAGTGTAGCAAGATAGACCAGTGAACACAGCAAATAAATTAATCCTGCTAGCATGTTAGGAGGGAATAAACACTAAGAAAGAAGAACAAGTAGAGTAAAGGGGTGTGAGAACGGGCGTGGTTGGTAGCTGCGATTTAAGTGAGGTGGTGAGGGGTCCAGCTCAGAAGCCGTTGCAGTGACCCAAACGGGAAGTGGTGAGGGCTGGACTCAGTGTGGGGCTTGAGAAGGGAGGGAAGGAATGGATTGGGGACATATTTTTCTTTTTCTCCTTTACCCTTTTTATCATAAAATAAACCACAAATCAAACCACACAAAACAAATCTGTAATGTAGTGCATTATTATTAGATAAACAACCTTGTAAAAATTACCCTGGTAAAAAAACCCGAAACTTCGCCAGCCGCACCGGGAGCCCTTTCATGTGCCCTGTCCCGATCACAAGCCTCTCCCTCCCCCAGAGCCTGATTTCGGGAACCACTTTCCTGCATTTCTCGATAGTTTTATTAACCAACTGTATATCCCTAGACATTCTAACTTAGTATTGCAGATTAAAAAATGTTTTGATATGCCTTTTAAAATCTTTTAAATGCTACAGGTTTTCATGGACATGGACAACTGTGTGCCAATTGCTGGGGTGGGGGGTTATAAAGGGTGTAAATGGTAATGGGAAAAATACAATAAAGATTAAATAAAATATATAAAATTTTTAAAAATCTGCCAGTTTCCTCTCCTTTCTTTTCCCTTATAATTTATCCACTGAAGAAATGGGTAGTTTGACCTTGATAATTTCCACATCCTAGATTTTTCTGACTGCACACTCACGTCGAAGTTAACATGTTCCGCTGTCCTTTGTGTAACTCGTAAGCTGACAGTAGACTCAGTATACCAGCAGACCACTTGCGTATCGGCAGCCAGTGTTCTTTCATCAAGAAGCCGATAACGCCCGCTTGTCTTTTGCAATGTCAGTAGCTGTTTGTGCTTAATGCCTAGAATTAGTAATTCGTTAGAGGTTGCAAAAACAGTGATATTCTAATTATAGCATATCTGTTTTAGTTGCTAGCTAGAATACTGTAATAAAAAGATATTTCTTCTTTTCTACCCCGTGGTACGATTTCCATAGGAAAGTCAAGATAAATGAGTTTTCTTTTATTTACCAGTTTTCAGGGCGATAAGTTGGTTTCCTGTCGTCCTCCATTTTTATTACTTTGTCTGTATTTCCTCCTCGATGTGGCCTAGTCTGGAAAGGGTGCCTGGCTGGTCAGTTTCAAGAATCCCTAGGTGCTGGACTGCACTGGCCTCTCCAGACCTCATCTGCTGCCCTCGATTAAGCAGAAGCCCTCTCAGTTCCAGCCCCTGTTCTAAAATTGGCTTTTCATTCGTTCTGGCGAACACTTGTTGGCTATTCTGGAGTTCTTCTGTTTTGCACATATCAGGTACCTTGCTGCTCCCCTCTGCTTCCCTTCACAGATGATAATACCATCCGCTGCAGGTCTCGTGCCTGTCGGTTTGTCCCCCACTGCTTGTATTTTAGATTTGTGGGGGATAGCTTAGCACCAAGTGTTGTTGTACATGTTTTTCATGGGGTTTTGGTCTTGCTCTCTAGTTGCTTGGCCTGTGGAAATTTATGTGGAAATTAGGGAGATTACAAAAAAAAAAAAAAAAACAGCTGACTGCTACTTATACCGTCTTCCCAGAAATGGGTTGAATGCTGGAAGAGTTAGAGTGGAACTGAGAATACTGAAGTTTATGGCTCGGAAGAGCTGGTGGGTAGCAATTGCGTGGTTGAGGGTTCAAACATAGAAGAAAAGGAGCAATGTTATCGGTGGAACGTAAGACCAATGTTTTTATTTTGTAGGTTTGAAATGCTCATGAGATATTCTGATGGAAATGCCTTCTTAAGAAATAGGCATCTAGATAGGGAGAATAAGTGATGAAAGATCACCTGAAAGTAATTGAAGCCATTATAAATTGGAGAATTACTATTTTTGGTAAGAATTACAGTATGAAAATCAGTAGAATAAAAAGCTTGCACTTGAAGGTGAAAGAAACACTAATAAGCATTTGTGAAATACTAGTTTTATGTATTTTCTGTAAGTGTGCACAGCTCATGCAGGTTCACACTGAGCATTCATCCGAAGAGGAAGATGCTGTTCAAAAATTCATTTTATGGATGCAACTGGTTTTTGGGTCATTAGGGGTAGATGCTGTATATGTTGGGTATACTATTAAAAAGATGAGCTTATGAAATCTCAATATTTTTCTACTAGAAAAATAGATGTTAAATATGCATAAAGATGAAAACCCTGGATGATGTTAAATATTCATAAGCTACAAGTTTTTGAATTTTGACTATAGTGTACTATGTACTATCACAGATCCTCTATTTCAGAGTAGGTGAAAAAGTCTTCTCTCTTGTGAGCTTGTCCAAGCTTGTCCAGTTAGTCCTAAGGTGCCCTGACCTCAAAGGGGAGATTTTAGATAGTTTTTAAATATGTACATTTGGACACTCCTTTAAAATTTTTCATTAGCATTAAATATCAACCCTAATGAATTATATTTGACTGCTGTCTTTTTCTTCTTTCTAATATTAGGCCAGTCTTCAGAGACCTGAAATTAAACTTGAATCACTAAAAGAAGATATTAAGAGATTCTTTAAAACATCAGGTTTGTAAGTTGCTTTTTTTTCTCTAATTCTTTAAGGCAAAAATAAGGAAATACTTTTATTTGAAGGGAGTATTTTGTCCCCAGCCATCTAATTACTAGTTCAAAATTGTGAAACAGTGGCTGGATAGGTTTCTATTTGGTAAGAATTAGAACTTCCAGACATTTCAATAAAATACTGTAAAAATTTGGGGGCAGTGGGGGAATGGCTGCTTTACATTAATTAGTTTTAAGTACTATTTACATTCCAGATCAGAATACATCCTGAATATATGAAGAAATATCCGTAGTTACTAAGCAACTTGTCTTTTACTTTTTTGTGACTTTTTCTCTTCACATTTCTTTTCCCTACTCTTTCTACCCTTTCATGAACAAAAGAAAATCTTACTTTTTTTTTAGAGCAAAGAGAGATTCCCTTTCTAACCTTTGCACATGGAAACTGAGATGTTAAGTGGTTTACTTACCCAGAAAAGTTCAAGTAGTTAGCAGCCAACATAGCCGCTGTGACTAGTGTGGTACTTTATAATCCACTGCTGTCATTCAGGAGTTTGCAGTGAACTGATTACCTGTGGTCTGTGTTTGCCAAGTCGCTGCTGTCTCCTGCCCTGCTCTTGGAACAGCCCTCATAGCCCTAGTGTAAAGACCGTGGCATTCGTTGAGCTACTTAATGGTAGAAGAAGCAACTTTTCCTCCCATCTTGAGAAAATGGTGCAATAGTTTTACTTAACAAATATTATAATGTTGACAGCTTGGCCCCTCAGCATCTGCCAGGGGATATGGTGAATTATAGGAACCAGATCCTTAATAACACTTTACACAGCAATTGGCAGCTGATAAAGTTCTTTCACAAATGAATACAATGTTATAGTTTTAGAGAGACAGATTTAGTTATAATGTGTATCTGTTTTTGAAACTAATATGTATCTATATTGTATTTTTTGAAAAAACAGGTTGGGAGAAGAAACTTCAGAATGCTGTTTATAGTGAACTGAGTGTGTGAGTTTTTCCTACCCCTGTTGAAATACTGTTTGTTATGTTTAGCTATGATTTACTTTGTAAGTACTGAATACAGTAGTGCTATATATACGCATAATATTTCTCATTAGTATTTATATGGCATTTAATATTAGTTAATACTTTTAAATATTATAGTTTTATCTGAGAAATAATAATGAATAAGTAGAGTTTTATAGTACCAAGAATTTTATATTAAAAATTCATTTATTCAGTGTAATTAGGGAATAAGTTAATTCTCATAGGTTATTATTTCAAAAAAACTGAAGCTTACCAACATTCTTTTTATTTTGCCATTGTGGATATTACCCCCTCCCCTTTTGGATATTTCTCTTTATGAATGACCATTCTAAACATAGTATAACTTCTTTAATGATATTGATATTACTGAGATCATCAAACAACAACAGTTAACTTTTTTGTTTTTGTGGACTTGCCCTCAGCATCTGTTGAGGTGTGTAGACTATTTGTCATTCCAAAAAATGTAGATCTAGAATGTTGGCTGTTGTAGCCGTTGCAGCGGTTGCCTCTCTGCCATGTGCCAGCCCTGCACTTGGCACTGGGAATCCAGGGTGGAACAAGAAGAGCAGTGCCCTAGGCAGAAGGAACAGCGGGCTCAGAGACTGAGAGGTGGGAATGCGGCACACTGGGGGGATAGAAGTTGAATGGCTGGATGGTGCCGGGCAAGAGGGCCTGGTAAAGGATGATGTTAGATACGTAGGCAGGAATGTGCTTCATACCAAGGCTGTGTAGACTGGGTCCTAATAGGAGTTGGGTGTCAATTCGGAATTTCAAGCAGTGTAGTGCCGTGATCGTATTTGCGTTTCATTCATCCAGCCACGTGCTGGCTATCTGGTATGCCGCAGGCACTGTGCTGGGCACTGGCATTGCAATCACAGGTGAAGAAGGAAGACATTGCTCTTGGCTGACAGCCAGGCAGATTGGCACGTAGGCTGAAAGTAGTGTGCAAGCTGGGGACCCTAGTGAAGTGTCTGACAGATGAGTGCAGACAAGAGATGCTGGTTGTGTAAAAAGGTGTCCGTGGGGAGGAAAAGCTGAGCGGTGTTCTGAGGGATTTAGGGACAGGACGGGGAAGGAGTCGAGCAGGGTGCGCGGTTTCCGGCGCTTGCTTCCTGTCTGACAGCCCTCACCCCACGTGTAGTACGCTCAAGCTTCCATCCGAAGTTTCTGCTTTATTAATGTAGAAACAGTTACTGTGCAAACGGAAGGACTTTGGAGTGATTCTTAACTATAGACCACATGTCCCTTTGCAAATGATACACCAAGCAGTATGAAACATGCAGTTTTTAAAACTATCTTGCACATAAGAAATACTGAGGTATTTCGAGATTTACATTTATTTCCTTTGAGAAAGGTGATTTATTTAGGTACATGGAATGTAGATTTCAATGGGAAGAGCAATGAGCTAGAAATAAGAAGTGAAACTGTCTTTAAAATTGGGTAGGACAGGTTGCTTCTTTCTACTCTAGACTTGTTCGTTATGGACATTTGAGGCTTCAACATGTAGGTTCTGGGACGGGTGCAAGCAGCTCGGCATGTCGTTAATTAACGCTTCACATGCTGATGTCCCACTTCGAATGAGGAGTTTCTTGAGGATTCAGTGTGTGCTTCTTGATTATTGGAACACGGTTGCTTTGCTGTAGGTACAGGTCCTATGACTGACTTCAGTAGGAGTTCTGTGTTTTTCTGTGAAAGAGATTGGAGCCTCTACGTAAATGTTGAACTGTCATGCTATCACCTTATTTGTGATTTCCTGTCACTCTGTGCCTCGATCATTATATTTCAACCATTCTGGCTTTTTCTGATTTTTAAACATTTCAAAGGTTTACACCTCAGGATCTTATGCTTGCTTTCTCTTTGCCAGGGATGTCCTCCCCAGATCTTTGTATGGTGGGCTTCTTCCTCTCACTCAGGTCCTAGTTCGGATTTCAGCTCCCCTGGATGCCTTCCCTGCCCTTCCAAATCCCTGCTGTCTCACCGCCCTGCTCTCGGGTTCTCACGGCACTCACTGCTGTCTGCTGCTACTCCACGTTTGTGTGATTATCGTCTGTCTTTACCAGAATGCAGATATTTGAGAATAGGGGATGTTGTCTTAATTGCTACCATGTACTTAGTGTCTAGAATGGCCCCAAAATTTGTTGAATAAATAAATGCTTTCTTAATAAAGCAATACATTTTGAATATAAAATGTGAAGTTACTTAGAAAATACAGAATTCATAAGACATTAAAAAATTTAAATTTTATTAAATTTGTGAATGCATTATATATTAAAACATGGCTATTTCAATAGATATTTATATTATCGTTTCAACTGTGTGAAATGTATAATCATATGGAAAAGGAAATTGTGGGAAATGAAAATGGTTGCTATGTTGATAAGTCAGTGGATTTTTCAACCTTATGAAATTTCTCTAAATGTTATATTTCTGTATTAAAATGAAATTATGATTTCATGAGCATTTACGGAGCCAAATAATTTTTAAATTACTTTAATTGTGAAATCAGATTGTTATGCAGTTTAACAATTAAATTGCTAATCTAAAACTGCAGTACTAGTAGGATAAGAATTATAGTTTTGTTAGGCTGTTGCACTTTGTGTGAATACATATAACTGTTAATAAGTATTCTGTTCAATATTTCATTTATAACATGTGCTACAGAGGTAAGTAATTTCTAACCAAGAGAATTAGTTCATTATCAAGGTGATGTACAATGTTTAGCTGCCTCTTTTCCTCCCTAGGTTTCCTTTACCTAGTCATCCCGCAGCACCCCCTGAGCATCTTAAAGAACCTTTGGCATACATGAGGAAAGCACAGGTTGGCTATTGTTCATTTTTAATTTTATCTTTCCATTCCAAGTTATATAATGCAGAACAAAAGGTCCTTATTGATGTCAGGAGTATGTATTATTTATTATATGAAAATCTGGGTAAGAACTCATAAAGTGATGTAATTAATATTTATATACTTTTTACTTTCAGTAACCAAGGATCACACCTATTTAAAGTAATCCTGAAAACGTTGAGTAGAAAAAAAAAATACTGTGTACCACACTGGCCTGAAGTTTAAAATATGATGGAAATGTTACGCAGCTGTTGTTCTCATGCTCTGTGATATTACAGGAATAAAATGGGAATGAACCGACACACTCTTCCCTTGAAGTTTTGGCTTTTGAGGCCAGTGTTGCTGATGGCGTGTGTGAAATACATTTGTTCTCACAGCAGCCGTTACATGCTAACTATGTTTTGTTGCAGAACTCAAATGAACGTGCTATTTAAAATGGGCTGAAAATAACTGAAAATAACTTGAAGAGTATAAAACAAAATAACATAAACAGAAAAACTGTACAAAGCCCTTAAAAAAGAAAATAACCGTGTCCTAATTCTGAACTGTCCTTTGCCTCGGCTCAGCCAATTCCACTGCCTGCCAGGTGACACTGTTTGAACCCCACGGCGCCGTGTTGGACTCTGTCACTGCCACTGCCGGGTGTTTAGTGGTCGTGATTGAGCCGATCTTCTTTCTCCGTGATCGTCTCAGACATTATTATGGGAAATCTCAAACGCTCACTGAAAACCTCCCACCAGCCAGCTTCAGTGGTCATCAGGGTGGTTCCACTGCCCCTAAGAAATGTTTTGCTGCTTGGCGTTACCACAGTCCCCAGCAGTGGACGTTCAGCAGATTTTTATTTTTTCCAAGCTTTGTTTTCATTTAAAAACCCTCAAAATTAGATTATGAAAGGAAGCAATATAAAAAAACATGGAGATCATTTGAGGAAATATGTAATATATTTTTATCTCTAGGTTGTACCTTTAAGGCTAGCAATCAGATAGTATTTATTTACTATTGATGTGTCATAAAGCATATTCATTAAATAATACATGTGTGAAAGAATTGCTTTATCTTTTGTTGTATAGATGTAAACTCAAACAATAAAAATAGAAAGGTTAGGTCTAAATATCTTTCGGTGAAATTTGAAAATTTCCAAAAGATTTGGAGAAAGTGTTAGTTGTAGCGTGTTGGGTGTAGGAAAGAAAACACAAAATTCGACTTCCTACCGTGCTCGGAAAGAGGAGATAGGTGAACAGTAGGTCCGCTCTTACAGCCTGCTGCTAGCTGCTGAGGTTGCACAGGACTGGTAAGTGTACGCATTGTGTGTGTGGATGGTGCGTCTGTCCCTTCTTTCCAGACTAACCCACCAAATCAGGGGCCAGCACACTGCAGCCTGGGGGCCAAGTGTGCCCTGCCACCTGTTTTTATATGGCTGCGGGCTAGGCATATTTTTTCAACATTTTCAGCTGATTGAAAAATCAAAAGAAGAATAATATCTTGTGACCCATGAAAATCATATGAATGAATAAAATGTTTCATTGGAAATAGTCTTGCTCACTCATTTGCATGTTGTTTCTGTGTGCTTTTGCACTACAGTGCTGGAGTTACACAGTCGCAATAGAGACGTGATGACCTGCAAAGTCTAAAATATTCACTGTTTGCCCTGTTACAGAAAGTTTGCCAACCCTTGCACTGAATAATTCATTTTTTTAAGAGCAGAGACTTGCTTTTTTTTATCTTCAGCATCTAGCACAGTGCTCGCCCCACTCAACACTGTCAGCAGATGTTTGTTGAAATAATTGGCTCTTTAACCACAGTCACACTAAATACCTCCCCTGCCAGTTCAGTGTCTGCCTGTCTTCCTATATTTGGTCCCCAGTCAGCTGGTTCCTCAGCTTTCTGTTTTATTGGGCAGCTCTCTCATCTTTGCATCAAAGCTACCTAGTCTGGATCGCAAAGCCACCATTCCGTCTTGTTCTCCCCTGCACCGCGTGATCTCTTGCCCCTTGAGACTTCCGTTCTGTCTGCCATTCCCGTCCTCAGCCAAAGGCTGCCTCTGCTGTCTGTTTTTTCTCCTCTCCTAAACTGTTGAATACTTAGGAGGAAAACCATGTAAGTTTTATGTTTACCATTAATTTTGACTAAATCCATTTATTTGTCTTTTCTGGGGACTCATTTTGCTGCCTGTCCTTTTATGACTCATTATCTATTACTTGGTTTACAGTTAGGTTTTCCCAAAGTTTCTGCATGCTGGTGTAGCCTGAAATTCTCTCTCTGCCTCACTCATTTGAAATGTTTGCCACTTATTAGGAATGTTTAGGTCATCTCATTTGAGTTTCCATAGCTTCCCTTTTTGCTGCTGCATCTGTTTTTGGCTCCACTCCTCTATGATCAGCTGTCTATGTGCATTTCTTCTGTAGATCAAGCTCAGCATGCCTCAGACCTAGTTTATGATGTCATTCCTAAAGTGGGTATCTCTTCCTGACTTACCTATTCTGTTGATTGGTTTCCATTATTATTATAGTAATTTAGACATGACATATCTTTTATCTCAGTTTTCCATATCCAAATAGTCACTAATTCTATAAACTATAAATTATTCCTTCCCATATTCTTTTTCCCCACTTATATGTGGAAGCCTTTTTTTACTTTGTGCATTATTTTCTTTCAATTGTGATTGGCTAGACATCCAGGCACAATTTTTAAAATTATATTTTATTGGTTATGCTATTGCAGTTGTCTCATTTTCCCCCTTTATCCCCCTCCACCTTGCACCTCCTCTCCTACCCGCATCCCCCCCACCCCACTTCACTTAGTTCATATCAGTGGGTTGTACAACAGGTTGTTCTTCGGCTTCTCCATGTCCTATACTATTCTTAACCTCTCCCTGTCTATTTTGTACCTGCCATTTATGCTTGTTATTCCCCGTACCTTCCCCGCCATCATCATCCTTCCTCCTCCCAGATGACAGCCCTCCATGTGATCTTCACTTCTGTGATTCTGTTCCTGTTCTAGTTGTTTGTTTAGTTTATTTTTGTTTTTTAGATTTGGTTGTTGATAGTTGTGAGTTTGTTGTCATTTTACTGTTCATAGTTTTGCTCTTCTTCTTTTTCTTAGATAAGTCCCTTTAACATTTCATATAATAAGGGCTTGGTGATGATGAACTCCTTTAACTTGACCTTATCTGAGAAACACTTTATCTGCCCTTCCATTCTAAATGAGAGCTTTGCTGGATAGCAAAGCTACAACCTTGGATGTAGGTCCTTGCCTTTCATGACTTTCAATACTTCTTTCCAGCCCCTTCTTGCCAGCAAGGTTTTGAGAAACCAGCCAATAGTCTTATGGGAACTCCTGTGTAGGTGTCTCTCTCCTTTTACTGCTTTCAAGATTCTCTCCTTATCTTTAATATTGGATAATGTAATTATGATGTGTCTTGGTGTGTTTCTCCTTGGGTCCAGTTTCTTTGGGACTCTTGGAGCTACCTGGAATTCCTAGAAGTCTGTTTTCTTCACCAGATTGGGAAAGTTTCCTTCATTATTTTTTCAAATAAATTTTTAATTTCTTACTGTTCCTCTTCTCCTTCTGGCACCTCTATGATTCAGACGTTGGAACATTTAAAGTTGTCTCAGAGGTTCCTATGCCTCTCCTCATTTTTTTCAATTCTTATTTCTTCATTCTGTTATAGTTGAATGTTTATTTCTTCCTTTTGTTCCAAATCGTTAATTTGAGTCCCAGATTCCATCCTTTCACTGTTGGTTCCCTGTATATTTTTCTTTATTTTATTTGTATAGCCTTCACTTTTTCCTCTATTTTGCATCCATACTCAATCATTTCTGTGAGTATCCCGATTACCAATGTTTTGAACTATGCATCTGATAGGTTGGCTGTCTCTTCGTTGTATAGTTCTTTTTGTGGAGTTTTGATCTGTTCTTTCATTTGAGTCATATTTCTTTGTCTTAGTATACCTGTAATGTAGTAAGGGGTGCAGCCTTAGGTATTCACCAGGGCGGGGCAACCATGTCGCTGCGTTGTGATGTTGTCTCTTGAGGAAGGGTCCAACAGGGAACAATGCCACTTGCTCAGCTCTCACTCTGCTTTCAGTGACTTCTACTACCCACAAGCAAAGAGGGCCCTTCTGGTGCTGATTCCTGGGTGGTGAGTTTGTGTACATTCTAGGACCCTTTGGGTCTCTCCAGTGAACTCTCCTGTAAGGCTAGGAGTCACTCCTGCTGCCATAACCCCCACAGATTTTTTACAGCTGGAAGTTTTGATGCTTTAGTTTCCCACACTGAGACCCTGTGTTCTGTGGTCTGTTTCACTCCCCAGTTGTTCCTCCCGGCTTATCAGTAGGTGAATATGGGACTGCCCCAGTCCTCTAGCCACTGCCTTGCTGCATCTTCCCTACTCTGGCTGCCCATGTCTGTCCCTCCTACTGGTCTGGATGAATGTTTCTTCTTTAACTCTTTGGTTGTCAGACTTCCATACAGTTTGATTTTCTGGCAGTTCTGGTTTTTTTGTTTGTTTGTTTTTAAATTTGTCGTTGTCCTTCTTTTGGTTGTATGAGGAAGCAAAGCTATTTACCTACACCTCCATCTTGGCTGGAAGCCCTATGTATGGGCTTTCCCATATTCTTAAAGCCTTCTGTTCATTTTCATAATGAAGGTCATGGTGGTTATAGTGACCATGATGATGATAATGATGACTATCTCTTATGAGTGCTTACTTTGTTTTAGACATTAATTAGCATCCTTGCCTTCTTCTTATGCCTCATTACTCTTAATGAGTCTCCTTCCCTATCGCCTTCTGTAATCTCAATACAATTAACTTTACCTTCAAGCATATGAACCTTCATAATGCATCTTACTGCCTTCTAAAAAGCTTTTAGTGACTCCCAGTAGTCTAACAAACGAAGTTACTACTCTAAAACCCAGCATTTAAGGATTTTTACTATCTGTCCCCAGCTTCCCTTTCACTTTACCAGGCTGTGCTGTCTTACAGCTGTCTTGTGTGCCCATCCGAGTGAGTCATTTTGCCTTCCCTCTTGCATCTTGGACACTTTTCCTTCTTATTTTCTTATCATGGGAAGCCCTTTCTGCCTGATTTGCCTTATGAAAATCGTGTTTATTTTGTAAGGATCAGCTCAGGTGACATTTATTCTCTGGTGTTTTTACTGCCATTGAAAAGTATTGCTCCCTCTTTGAACTCTTGTAGCACACAGTCATTTTATAGCCCTTATCACAAATTGCATTTCCTTATAGTAATTTCTGTACAAATCTTTCTGAAACTTGTTATGTCTTTTGAAAGCACTAAGAATTTAAAATATTTCTGTATACCCATTATATCTAGTATAGTAGGAGCTTAGTAAGTTTATGTCAAATGACCAGTAAAGGTATTTGCTATCCCTTCTACCAACGATTACAATATTCACTTAAAAGATATTTACTGAATGCCTACTAGAAGACACTCTGCTATGTGCTACGGAGATTCAGAAATAACTTAGAGTCTGCCAGTAGATTGCTTCATGGTTTAATGATTGAAAGAAGATGTGGACACAGGTAGTTGTAATATGGGTAGGGAGTGCTGTGTGCTACTGGGGAGGTGGCCAGGAAGTTTTGTAGGAGTGCGGGAAGGAGTTGGGGGCAGGTGGTTACTGCTCAGGTGGTTCTTTAGAATCAAAAAGAACTTAAAAAATTTCAGTAGTGTTTTCTTCCCCATTTACTCAGTAACATATGTGGGCAGAAAATATTTTGGAACTGTATTCTGGAAATTTTTGATTCATTTTTTTTCCTATTTAAATTTTAGGAGTTATTTTAACTTTGCTTAGTTGTAGCTCGTGTCTTCAGAGTTGGAGTGCAAGTGAGCTCTCAGCAGTTTTTGGCAAACTGGACTGTGTTTAATTTTTCTGGGCCTTCTTACATTGCATCAGCATTTCTCTGAGTACTTTCTGCTCAGAGAGGTGCCATACAACAAAGGGTTCCAGGGCCAAATAAGGTTCGCCTTCCTCTTGGTGAATCGCAGTCTATTTTATTATTTTTAGCAGACTTGATTTTTTATAAGAGATTTAGATATACAAAAAAATTGAGAGTCTCCATAGATCCCATATCAGTTTGCCTATTATTAACATTTTATATTTGTAAGGTACATTCGTTATAATCTGTGAACCAATATTAATATTATTAACTAAAGTTTCTACTTGATTCAGATTTCCTTAGTTTTCACTTGATGTCCTTTTCCTGTTCTAGAATCCCACCCAGGGCACCACACTGCGTTTGGTTGCCCTGTCTCCTTAGGCTCCTCCTCTTGGCCATGACAGTTTCTCAGACTTTCCTTGTTTTTGATTACTTTGGCAGCTTTGAGAAGTACTGGTCAGGCGTTTTGTAGAGTATCCCTCTGCTGACATTCGTCTGGTGTTTTTGTGTGTGTGTGTGATTAGACTGGGAGTGTGTGATTAGACTGGGATTGCGGGGTGTTGTTTTTTTTTTTTGAGGAAGACCACAGGCAAATTGCTGTTTAGCAACACATTCAGCTCCCCGTGTCAGAGTGCACACACTGTCACCATGCTTTGTCACTGTTAATGTTGACCCTGATCACTTGGCTGAGGTCGTATTGGTGAGGTTCCTCCACCGTCAAGTCCCTCCCACCCCTCTCTGTGTACTGTGCTCTTTGGAAGCAGTTCCTTGTCTAGGCCACACGTCAGGAGGGAAAGTTCTGCTCTACTTCCTTGAGGAGGGAGTGTCAACAGATTATTTGGAAGAGTTTTTCTTTATGGAAGAGTTGTCTCTGTCCCTCACCCCCATTTATTTATTTATTCAACCACTTATTTATATTAGTATAGGCTCATGGATATTCATTTTATACTTTGAGTTTTAATCTAAAACTCCTTACTTTTGTTGCTTACAGTCTGTTCTGACAGGTTAAAGGCTCAGAGGAGTTCTGCAGTGAAGGAACTGTTTACTTTGATTTAATCCAGTGTTGTTCAAACTTACATGACCACGAAACCCTATTTCCATGTAAAATACCTCAGGAATTACTTTTTTTGCTACACCTTTCAGAGAGAGCAGTATTTGAGGAAACCAATCTACAGCATGATAAAAATAAGTTCATGAATTTTCTTGTGAAATGATACTGGTAAGCACATAGAGCTCTAATTATGTGCCAGGTACGTTATAGTGCTTTACAAGTATTCACTCACTTGATATTCATGACAAGCTTATGAGGTGAGTCATTCTTTGGGTCTTTCATTCAGCTTCATAAAGCTAGTAAGTGGAAGAGTTGGGATTTGAACCTGGGAGTCTGGCTGTAGATGGTATTCAGCCTCTTTCTCTACCTAGTCCAGAAATCCCCAGGCAAACTCAAGATATGCTGTGTGGTTGAATTTACTCTGTTCTTTCAATCCAGTAACCTAAGCAGAAGCGAGAAATTTGTTCATTTTATATGATTTCAGTTCTCATCCTCTTCCCAATTGGTCTTTCTGCCTTCTGTATTATTGCTCCATTTCTTAAAACTTCCATGACTTTTAGAATACAATCCTAACCCTTTACTTTTGCTTATGAGGCTGTAAATGGTCTTGCCCCTTTTTATGGGTCAAGTCTCATCTCTTGCTTTCTCACTGTCCCTCCCTGTCCTGCCACTCCCCAGTTCCACACACATGTACCTTCTCTCTGTCTACTCATACTTGACCTCTTTCTGTTGTTCCAGCCGGAGAACCACTGCTCACACTATCGCTTCTCCCTGAAACTGTCTTCCCACAAGTCCCACGTATTTCTGGCCAAGTTATGTGCATTCTGCAGGTACCCGGTTAGATGGCAGGTTCTTTAGCACAGCTCTCTGACCCCTGGGTCTCCAGACCTCCATTTGCGAACCACAGTACTGGGGTTGTTTGTATTGCTACCTAGAGCCCGTAGTCTCTGTGAAACAGGATGAGCCTCCCTCCTTCCACAACTGTGTCTCCTCCGTCTGGCACAGTGCCTGGCCCATGGCAGGTGCTCAACAGGTACTACTTAAAATGATGAATGAATTGAACAAGCCAAAAAATAGAAAATGTTCCCTTTTAAAAAATAGTTGTACCCCTTTTCCTAGTTTAATTACACATCTAGTACCTTATTTAAGGAAACATTTTAAAGAATCTAAATGAATAGCAAGCAATAGGGTTTGTTTAAATACGACATGACATCTCCAAAAGACAGTGTTATACAGGCAACAAAAATATAATTTTGAAGAAATACTATAAAATAGGAAAGTGCATACAATGTAATCTTAAATGGAAAAAGCACACTGTATAGCAATGTAATCCCACTTTAAATACATGCACGAGTGTGTGTATGTGTACACACACGTATCTCAACTGGATATATGCATAGAAAAAATAAAAAAGAGAGCCAAATGTTAACAGTGCTTATTTTGGGTTGATAGAAATTTGTGGATGCTTATCTATTATTTTATTCTTACATATTCCATTTTCCAAATTATCTTAAATGTGTTACATTTTTAACAAAGAAGAATTGAGTTATGATTATTTTGTTTTACCTTGTTTTTTGTCAGGGTAAAGAAAATAATTTTTTAATTTTATAATTTCATACTTTCTTTTACATGCTATGTATTTGTTACAAAGTTTTTAAAGGCTTCTTATTTACTTCCATTATTATAAAAATGTAGCAAGGTGATAGCTAATACCCATTTAAAGATTTCTATACAATTATATTTCTTTTATAAAATTTTTTTGCCTCTCATGGCTTAGAAATTACCTTATTTATAAAATTCTTGAAATCCTTTGAGTTAATATCATACATTTCAATTATTAGGGAAACTGACTCGAAGGCAACGATAATTTCATTTTGCAAGGATATGAGTTTGGTAAAAGGTAATGTCTTCCTATTTAAACATTTTAAATGTAAAAGGCCATTTATTTTCCTGTTACGTGACATTTCAAAGCTTTATTTTGTTAGTCTTTGGGGTAGAAAACGTTACTTTCTTTTCGTTTTGTATCGGTGCATTGTTATTTTTCTTTTTTTTGCATTTATTTATTTTTATCATTGTTCAATTACAGTTGTCCCCATTTTTCCCCCATTTCTGTCCCCTACCCACCCCCCACCTTCCAAATTCAGTCCTCTCCCCTCTTGTAATCTTTGTCTAGGGGTCCTTTATACATGTCCCTTGGCGACCCTTCCCTTCTTGCACTGTCATTCTTCAAGAACTTATTTGCTATTTCCACACTCTTTTTTTGGTGCTTTTAATGTAAATAATAGCACACAAATAACTGATTTTTGACGTTTATTTTTGAGACTTAGGGCTTATTTAGTCACTTTTACTAATAGAGCCTGAGAAAGTTGATGCATCTGTAAAACTGGAGCTGAAGTGGAGTTTCAGGTTTACCCGTTCGAACCTCCGGAATCGAACTGCCTTTGCTCAAATACTGCTGGAAACAGGGAGCTCGCAGTGTCACTGCCTTAAATGGCCATGGGCTCCTTATAACGTTTACCCACTCTTCCCAGTTTCGTGTGTGGCATATAGAAAGCATTCAATATATGTTTAGTCAGGAGTCAGAGAGTAAGCAAGGGAATGAATGAAACCACTTAATTAAGATTAGAGTTCTTGAGGGAACCTTAAGGAGGACCCAGCTTGGAAGCAGCCACTTTTTTTGTCTTGGATTTCCCCTTGTGGGGATACTCTTTCTGTTTCTGATGTCTGTGGGGATGACTCCTCTAACCATTTTACTGAAGCTCTCACCAGGGGTAGCTTGGAAAAGTCTCATCAACCTTGTCATGGTGTCGTGAATATGGAATGGGATGGAGAGGACATGGTGAACCACTAGGACCACTTTTCTCTCACGATTCTTAGGGTTCTAAAGGAAGTAGCATGTGTTGTGTTGACAACCAGAAGTTTTGTTGTATTTAGCTTCCTCTTTCTTTGCTCGTTTTATGTTCTTTATGGGGTTGTGATGTGTAGACTGATACAGCCCTTAGAACTTTTTGAACCTGTCTCATATTATTTGTGTGTCTGCCTTATCCTCTCAACCCCTCCACAGAAGTGATGTGTTTTTTAGGGGCAGGGATGTCATTTTTATTCATCCCTAGTGGCATGTGTTTTACAGATGGCTTGGTAAATGTTTGTTCAATCATTCATTGTCTTTTTAATATTTGAAAACTCAGCTACTACACCTCATTTCCCCTGGGTCTAGCCACAAAAATCCCATTTTTTGAACTGACCATAGTTTTCCTCTTTTCTTCCTTCGATTTTTAGTCATGTTTTTCTTCTCTTCTGGGTTATTTCTAAGATTTTGCTTTTGTTGTGAAGTCCAGAAAAAATAATTGAATAAAGATTTGCTCAACATTGCTTCAGTTCTTAATATTTTTTATTCTACTCTTCTGTGTTCTTTCTAAAAGTTTCCTTACTTATAAAATGAAGGTAATGATACGTATTTCACAAGAAAAATAAAATAATACATGTAAACCATATAAACTGCATCTGACTTCTAAACTCTTTTCATTCAGATTGCTTTCTTCTGGTGTCTGATTCTTTTCTATGTAACTTTTAAAAATAATGTTCTCTAAGAAGAGAAGCAACCCAATTAAAAAGTGGGCAAGGGACTTGAACAGACATTTCTCCAAAGAGGACATACAGAGAGGATCCAGAGACACATGAAAAGATGCTCAGTATTGCTAGCTATCAGAGAGATACAAATTAAAACCACCATGAGATACCACTTCACACCGGTCAGAATGGCCATCATAAACAAAGCAACAAACAACAAGGGTTGGAGAGGTTGTGGAGAAAAGGGGACCCTAGTTCACTGTTGGTGGGATTGCAGACTGGTACAACCACTATGGAGAACAGTATGGAATTTTTCTAAGAAAACTAAAAATGGATCTGCCTTTTGACCCAGCAATTCCACTGCTAGGATTATATCCTAAGAACCCTGAAACACCAATCCAAAAGAACCTATGCACCCCAATGTTCATAGCAGCACAATTTACAATAGCCAAGTGTTGGAAGCAACCTAGATACATATCAGTAAATGAATGGATCAAAAAACTATGGTACATTGACACAATGGAATTCTATGTGGCAGAAAGAAGGAGCTCCTACCCTTTGCGACAGCATGGATGGAACTGGAAAGCATTATGCTGAGTGAAATAAGCCAGGTGGTGAAAGACAAATACCATATGATCTCACCTTTAATGGGAACCTAAACAATAAAACAAACAAGCTAGCAAAATATAAACAAAGACACTAAAATTGAGAACAGGCTGACAGTGACCAGAGGGGAGAGGGGAGGGAATTTTAAGGGAAAAGGGAAGGGTTTGCAGGAACAAGTGTGAAGGACACATGGACAATAACAAGGGGGGCGTGGAAACAGGAGGGAGGTGGGGAGGGCTGGGGTGGTGCACTGGGATGGGGGTAAAAGGCAGAAAACTGTACTTGAACATCAATTAAAATAAAACAATACAAAACAAAACAAAACTATGTTCTCACCCTGGCTGGTGTGGCTTAGTGGATTGAGTGCCAGCTTGTGAACCAAAGGGTTGCTAGTTCAATTCCCAGTCAGGGCACATGCCTGGGTTGCAGGCCAGGTCTCTAGTAGGGGGTGCATGAGAGGCAACCACACATTGATGTTTCTCTCCCACTCTTTCTCCTCCCTTTTCCCCTCTCTTTAAAAATAAATAAATAAAGTCTTAAAAAAATAAAAATAAAAACTATGTTCTCTGTGTCTCTAACATCTAATGTTAAAGTTGATAAATTGAAATACTTGGAACAGTGGGATATTCATTTAGGAAAACTATGGTTAATCATTTTAAATTGTACTTTGTAGAAAACACCTGAATGAGATGTTTTTGCCAAAATAATTTCTCAAAGGATAAGTTAAATATATGTTTAGAGTATCTTGTTCAGGTGTCATTCTATTTGGAATTGACTTTATGTTTGAGATTTTAGTAGGCTTTATGCTATATTAAAATTGTATTTTACAGTCTTGAAAATATGTACAGTATATATTATGAGTCACATATTGCTGTCTAACATTACTTTAATTTTGTTTTTATATCTGAGAATTATCTTTTTATCAATTTAAGAGCCTTTTTAAATGAGTGTTTAATAGATAGCAACTTGGTTCTTTATATAATAAGATAAATAATACAAATTTAGGGTTTGGATTTTTAATCTTTAGGCACATTTTTATAGTAATGATTAAATTAAAATTACTTTTTAAAAAAGCTTTCTTAGACTACAGGAGACCATTCTGCATGGCATGGGTCCAGCTCCCACTATGAAAGACCAGTGGAAAGTGAGGTCTAATGCACAGGACCCACGCCCACGGATAGGTTCTCCCATGGGGAACCAGGCCTGCATTGTACCTAGGCCGCGTTGAGACTTGCTTTTTGCTAAAACTCCCTCACCCTGAATTGAGGTAACAAACATTTGCTGCATGTCTTCGGAGTAACTTCATGAAGTCTGTGTTAGACATTCCAGGGACCAGTGTAACCAGTTCAACCACTTTTCCCTTTGCATTTGCAAATATCCTTCTGTGGTGTGGTTAGCAACATCCTCTCCTTCATTTTCTGTGAAGGGGTAGCCACCTGGGGTGAACCTGTGCATAGTAAACGAGGACCATTCTCAGTGTAATGTGCCCAGAGAAGAACTAAAAGCTTGTCAAGGCAGGGGTCGGAACGCTCTCCTCTTGAGAGTGGCCATGCCGTCCCTTTTCCTCCACAGGACTCGGTAGTCCATGTGAACTTGTCTCAGCCACAGCGCCGTGGACCTCACTAGCTGGGGCCCACATCATTAGACAAAAGCCGCATACTTTTACTTATATGTGAAATCTATATAACAAAATAGATGAGCAAACAGAAACAGATTGATAGTTCCCAGAAATGTGGGGTTTTGGGGGTGCTGGGTGAAAAACAAAGGGATTAAGAAGTACAAGTGGTAGTTACAAGGAAGTCATGGGGATGTAAGGTACAGAGTAAGGAGTATAGCCATGGTATTGTAATAACTCTGTGTGGTGCCAGATGGGTACTGGAAATAGAGGAGGGATCAATTTGTAAAGTGTACAGCTGTCTAACTGCTATGCTGTATGCTGGAAATTAATACAAAATAATATTGAATGTAGACTGTAGTTGAAAATTAAAGTTTAAAAAAAATAAGCTTCTGCCACAGTCTGGAGTCAGGGCGGGGTTGTAACAGAACAGAAGGCTTAGTAGAGAAAGTGATCTTTAAGCTGAGATCTGAAAGTTGAATAAGATTTGTCCGAATAAATTGTGAATAAGGATGTTGGAGGTGAAAGTGGGCTGTATTGTTGTAATTAATGTTTGTGAATAAGGTACTTAAATGTATTTTAAGTCTTGGACCTAAGAGAAATATCTACAGTACAAAAAAAAATGGAAAATAAGCCAGTAAGTGGAATTCGTTTTGGGGGCATTTTATGCTGTTTATTGAGTATTTTATTCTTGAAAATATATTTCTACATGTTTAATAGAGCAAGACTTACACATTTCACACAGCTCTGTATTTCTCCTACAGATGATTGCTTTCGTTGTTGTTGTTCATTTATTGCTTAGGTCATTGTACCAAAAATGTTAAAATGCTCGTAACATTGCTTAGAGTCGAGGTCTGCTCAGATATTGCGCATCTGTTGTGTGCCGGACAAAGTGTGAGGCTCTGCAGTGGGAGGGGGACAGTGGTGCTGGGAGAACCATCAGCAATAGGCACCCGGGACCAGCGGGGCTGGGGCCCCCGGGAAAGGAGGGCTTAATGAGGCGGAGACCTGAGAGGTGAATAAGATTTGTCCAGAAAAAGTAGGAGTAAGTATGTTGGGGATGGGAGTACAGCATGGAGAGTATATTCCAAATAAAGAGAGTAATGGATTTAAATATGTGTATTAAAGAAGCAGCTATGAATAATGATAGCTACAGGGAAAGCTACCAATTATTGAATGATTATTATCATTATTATGTCACTGTTCAAAGTACTTTACATATTTAATCTTTATAATGACTGCATAAAGGAGCTATTATTCTACTTTTATTGACTGATTACAACTGTTCATTATGAATAATGTAATATATAGCTCTCTCCTGTTTTCCTTACTTGCTCTAAATTTTGGAACTTTGGTATTTATTTTGGATTCTGTAAATTGTCTTCAGGCATATTTTAGTATAAAATTATGACATTTTATTTTGACATTAAAAACAATAGTTTACTAAAATATTATATATCAATAATCGATGACTATTGAAATTAACTTATTTCAAGTTTATAAGAAACGTAGGGGATAGAGAAGAAGGTAGGCAATACTGTGAAAAGCAGTAAAACAAATCCAGATTGTGACACATTCTAAAATATAGCTGCCTTAACTGCCCCCCAGAAGTCGGTATTATGGAGAAAAATGGCAAAGAGACTCTGGGCCAGGTGTATCAAACTCATTTTCACCTGGGGCCACATCAGCTTCGTGGTTGCCTTTGAAGGGCTGAAATAATTTTAGGACTGTATAAATGTAACTACTCCTTAACTGTTGAGTTGAAATTACATTCAGCAATCGTGAGGCTGATGTGGCCCCTGGTGAAAATGAGTTTGACACCCCTGCTCCAGGTTAAGCTACTCTGAAAGAGGAGACACAATCAAATGTAGTGTAATGCACAGAATTTTAAATGGAATACATGGATTTAAAAAAACTATAAAAGACATTTTGGGGACAACTGGGAAGTTTTGAACATGGACTAAATATTAGATATGAAATATCATTAATTTTTAAGGTACAGTAGTGGTCTTATGGTTGCGAAGGAGAAGGGTCTTTGAATACTCATGCTGAAGTATGTAGGGGTGAAACCTCATGTCTAGAAAAATGACGGTATAATAGTTTCTGTAAAGTTTTACTCTATACTAGGTCATTAATGTTTCTGAGTTTTAATCACTTAGAAAATGCTTAAATTTAATTTACTGTTTTATTATCTGCTATTTTTTCTTACAGTGTTTATTACCATATGACACCGATCATTTTAAATCTGTTTTCATTCCTGTTCTTCACTGGAATGACAGTTCTGTGAGGACTGAGACTTTTTGTTACTCACAGCTTACTTCACAGCACTAAGGATAGTATGTGGCATGTAGTAGGCAGTACTGCACTAATGTATGGCGATAACCAGTCTTAACCAACCTCACCATTTGTGTATAACTCATAATATCTTTATTTTTTCCCAGTTTTTAAAATCAGATTTAGTATCATTAATCAGAAACGATAATAAATTGTTCTTTATGTTTCAGGGAAGTTGGGAAAAAAGAATTTTGAAGAGTTTAAATAGTATGTGCACTGAGCTGAGTATCCCATTGGCGCGAAAGGTACTTTTAATATTTAAGTATTTTATTGTAAATTAAGTACTAGGAAGTATCATGAAGTTATAACTTAAGGCAGATTTATCTTATTAGCATTTCAGTTTGTTTTGAAACAAAATTCTGTAAAGGACTAATTATGTGGGTGTATTCTATATAGACTTCCATTATGTATGTTGTAATGCTTTTTGTAGTAAATCTATAACTTGAGAATAAATAGAAATAAAGCATAGAATCTGTAGTATAGATTATTTCAGGATTTGGCTGTAAAAGTTATAAGTGCACTTTGAAGAATTTAATTACCTTCAGACTCCTTACTTTTTGGCTAATTAGCACAATTGCCACATTTTTTAATTAGAGCTGGAGTTCAGGCATACTGTCGTGTTGTAACTGCCAGAGTGGTGCCATCTTTCAGAATTAACACGGGGAGTGAAAAGAATGACTTGTTATCTCTGCAGAACTGTTAAGTTTGAATACTGTTAGTTTTACTTAGGTCCAATACTTAACATTTATCTGCCATTCTGGGCTGTGGGGGTCAGGGAGATGAAAAAGGAGAGAAAAACCACTGGAGGAATGTTCTGGATTCTTTACAGTTGCTCCCACGTAGGACAGAACAAGTTTCTCTTCACTTCATTACTTCATTTTCCCTACCTGCTATTTTTCCCCTGCTGTTGAACAGAATATAATGGATGTACTTTGGATAATATCCAAGGACAAGTCACTGAAGTCACAAGAAGGATGATGTTAAAAAAGAATGAATTTATATTAAAAACTGTCTAAATATTTAGTACTGTAGAACATACTGTTTTTCATGTAGGAAGATAATGCTACTGACTCACAGCCATATTCGCTTGGCTTGTCCCCTTTGCGATGCATTTCTGAGGTCGCTGGGGGGGATAAGAGCCGCAGTATGTGGCTGGGAGCGGTTTTTTGTGTGCGAAATTTTACTGGCCAGTATAGATCATCTGCCTTCTTTTCTTAGACTCATTAGCTGAGTCATTGAAACTTGATATAATAGTTAACTAATAATAATTTAAGTGTGATTCCAAAAAAGTTTACATGTAATGAAATTATTTTTCCATCTGTTATATTAGCTTACTTAAACTTTCAGAGAAGTTATTGATTCTTATTTTTCAGCTGTATTGCTAAACTGTGCAAAATGAAACCACTTTTTAAATTACCTGTTTTAGCGGCCGGTTGGAGAACAGAAAGAACTCCTCAGTAAATGGAATGAAATGGGAACTGATGAACCAGGTATATGAAGAACTTTTTTCAAAATGTGGTAGTGGGGAAAAATTGTCTCCGTAATTGTGTGTCCAAAATAACAACATTAACAGTTCTTTCAGACAGAGAACGACGTTCCCTTCCACTAATTTACTGTTTACTGTCATCCGTTTTCTTTGCTTTGCTGTTTGAAAACTCCTCACTTCAGTCGGTGTTCTCCGTTATTTTGAGAACATTTCTCTCAATTTCCCTGTTTTTAAAGCAGCATTTGAAAATGTTTTTATAAAAGGGTAAATTAAATACTTCTTGGGTTTCTTAGACTCATAGTCAAGGTAAATATCTTTCAAGCTTTAATTCTATTGAGATGTCAAAGATAGGTTAAATGTTGAAAAGTCTTAGGACTTCTGAAATGTTTTTAAGAACTTATTTTTGGATCATTGTAATGTTTAAAATTGAGTCAATTTTATAAACATATAATGAGTGAGAACTATATGTAATTTACACATACACACATATTGCATAGGTAGACATGTACATAATTGCTCACTACTCCTCTAAAAATAAGTGTAGGGGACTGGGCGAGAGAGAAGTGCCAATCAGAGAAAGCCCTTACAGAAGTTCAAAAGGGAGGGCAGTTCAGTACAGCTAGAGGAATTCACTGAGGATCCATTGTTTGTATTTTATGTACTTTGAGAATTCTCATATAGAACTTTTATAATGACATTTTTTCAATTCAGTTATAAACAATCTATTACAAATGTACGAAAGGGAGACTCTTAATTTCTTTCTGAATATGTCACCTAGGCTACCCATGGGAGGGACTTTTTATTTTTGTGTTTCCAATACTTAATACAATGCATGACAAAAAACCAAAACTCTGCACATGTTTGAATTAATCTGGCTACACAGCAGCGTACGAAAGAATCATTAACATTTATTATTAATAAACATTAATATAATATGTTAACTGAAATTTTTAATCTCTCCTTAATTCTAGATTTAAGCCTTTTCAGACCTGTTTATGCACCTAAGGATTTTCTTGAGGTAGGTTCTATTGGTTAAATATATGCATGTTAATGAGGGAAAAGTGTGAACGAAACGATGATGTAAGATGCTCTCCAGGCGGAGGAATCGCCATGTACACAGCCCCTGAGCCAGTGAATAAGGGGAATGACAAGATCAAATTTGTGTTTGGAAATTGTTCTTGGAAAATGCATCAGAAAGTGGAAAAGATTAGAGGCAAGTAAATCAATTAGGAAGATTTTATTTAAAAATAATGACTACAAGTCATGTAGCCTGCTGCCTGGAACACATAGGTGCTCAGAGAATCTTTTTCCTCCTTGTTCTAGTCGTCCAGGCAATAAACACTGTAAATAAAGGTGTCATTAAATAGCTCTTTGTAAGTGACTGGTTCATACATTCTATCCCGTCTCGACCAAGGGTCACTAGCAGAGTTCCAGGTGTCCCTGGGGACAGGCATGGGCAAAACTCAGCTGCACATTAATCCGGTCTTTAACTGCTATCTCCGACAGGTAGAGCAGTGCTTAGCATATACTTGCTTAGTAGTTGTTGAATGAGTGAATTACTCTTTCACATTTTATTTTATTTCTTTTCTGAACCTGTTTTCTCTGATACTAGTTTGCCAGGATTAAAAATTGTTAGAAGTTTTTTTCAGGCCTTTTGGCATTTAAATAGTCTCCTTTTAACTTTGAAGAGAAGTTAGGTGGGTCAGAAGCTGCCTTCATAGTCATGGCATTATTTCCTTTGGCTTATTAAAGGTTTCTTCCAAACTCTTTCCTTTTCAAGCACTATAGCTGAAATTTCATGCAGTTTTTATATGGTTATCTTTAACTGTGTTTTCTCCGTAATAGTCATACATTCTATTTCCTTAGGAACAGTTGCTGAATTGATACTTTTATTATTCATGCTAAGATTCTTCTTTAATTCAAGAACATATTACATCGTCATTTCCTCGTTATACTTTCTGCACTTCTAATGTTTCCTCTGTTCTATTACCCACATATTCGTAGATTCTTTTCCTGTCCTAGTCTGTGCTTGTGAGTTTCCCTCACAGCAGGTCCCTGATTCCTGTGATTAGGCTGAACTTGTGCTGTTGTGAGTTAGTCTGTATTTAACATAATTGATTCCTTGGTAAATCTTTTATTTTTTAAAACAAATACCATCGATATTTTCAGTTACAATTTAGTGTTTGCAATTTTAGGAAACCTAGCATTATAGCACATTCCATTTTATCAGCCATTGATTCATCAGTTCTCCAGCAGATATGATAGTGATTCTGTTGTCATAATCTCCTTCACGGAATTCTTGATGGTTTTGTTCCCTCAACAGTTTCAGTTTAAAAATATTTTAAAAATCTATTATTATTCTTTTCCTAAAATGAATGGTAATTGATGGAAAAATAAGACACCATAAGAGGAAAATTTAAACAAAAATTATTCATAATACCATCATACAGCAATAAACACTACAATTACCATAATTTTTTAAAATGTAATATATTGTGAACATTTTTAATGTTATTACCTACATTATTTATTACACCGTATTTTATTATATGACCTGAACATAATTCATTTAAGTAATTCCCTCTGGTGGGATGTCTAAGTTGTATATGTTTTTCCATCATAAACAGCACTTCATTAACATTCTTTCCACACTATTTTTGCAAACATCTTTAATTTTTTCCATGACTGTACTCATAGAAATGAAACTCCTAGATTAAAGGATATGCAAATTTCAAAGACTTTTTATCTACTTAATTTTGAAAAGTATATAAATTGTCTTTTTTGTTAGCTTGACTTCTGAAATTTTCTTTCATTTTCCCATGTGCTTTTGGTTTAGAGGTGATAACCTCCAGTGTTACTTCACTGTCTTTTAAAAACATTGCAATATTTTTTTAAAAGGAAAGGCTATTCATAAAGATTTAGTCTGAGGAATATATTGGGATAAATTAAATATTTAATATTTTACATTATGTATTAATGGTTTGACATTTAAAAAGCAGTGCGTGTATGTTATCTATAAAAAAATAAAGATATCCATCAAAACATAATGGCAGATTGTTTCTTTTTCTAATTAATTTTTAATTACATTTGACATACTATATTAGTCATGGGCATACACCACAGTGATTAGCTATTACATAGTTTAATAAGGGATCATTCCCATAAATCTGACACCCATCTAATAGTTATTAGACTATTTTTAACTATATTCCCTGTGCTGTACTTTACATTCCCATGACTGTTCTGTAACAACCAATTTGTACTTCTTAATCACTTCACCATTTTCACCCTCTCCTAATGCCCCTCCCATCTGGCAACTGTGAAAACATGCTCTATATCTATGTTTCTTTTCTGTCCTGCATGTTTGTTTATTTTGTTTTTTTTAGATTCAATTGTTGATAGATATGTATTTATTGCCATTGTATTGTTCATATGTTTGATCTTCTTAAAGAAGACCCTTTAACATTTCATATAATACTGGTTAGGTGGTTGTGAACTCCTTTAGCTTTTTCTTGTCTGGGAAACTCTTTATCTGTCCTTCAATTTTAAATGATAGCTTTGCTACGTAGAGTAATCTTGGATGTAGTTCCTTGTTTTTCATCACTTTGAGTATTTCTTGCCAATCCCCTTTGGCCTGCAAAGTTTCTGTTGAGAAATCAGCTGACAGTCTTATGGGAACTCCCTTGTAGGTAACTGACTACTTTTCTCTTGCTGCTTTTAAGTTTCTCTTTTCGTCTTTAACCTTTGGCATTTTAATTATGATGTGTTTGGGTATGGGCCTCTTTGGGTTCATCTTGTTTGGTACTCTTTGTGCTTCCTGGACTTGTATGTCTATTTTCTTCACCAAGTTAGGGAATTTTTCTGTCATTATTTTTTCAAATAGGTTTTCGTTATCTCGCTCTCTCCTCCTTCTGGTATCCCTTTGATGTGAATGTTAGAATACTTGAAGTTGTCCCATAGGTTCCTTACACATCCTGATTTTTTAAATTCTTTGTCCTTTTTGCTGTTTTGAGTGGGTGGTTTTTTGCTTCCTAATATTCCAAATTGCTGATTTGATTTTCAGCTTTATCCACTCATTAGTCGATCCCTATAAATTTTTCTTTATTTCAATAAGTGCATCCTTTATTTTTGACTGGTTCTTTTTTATGCTCTTGAGGTTTTTGCTAAGTTCATTGAGCATCCTTATAACCAGTGTTTTGAACTCTGCATTTAGTAGATTGCTTGTCTCCATTTTGTTTAGTTTTTTTTTCCTGAAGTTTTGTTCTGTTCTTTCATTTGGGATGCGTTTCTTTGTGTCCTCATTTTGGCAGCTTTCCTGTGTTTCTTTCTATGTATTAGGTAGAGCTGCTACATCTCTCAGGCTTTGAAGAGTGACCTAATATAGTAGGTGTACTGTAGGGGCCAGTGGCACAGCCTCCCCTTTCACCCAAGCTGGGTACTCAAGGCTGTGCACACCCTCCTCTCATAATTGAGCCTTGATTGCTCAATTAGCATGTCAGTAGGAGGGATTTACTAGGCTAGTCAGCTGCAAGGACTGGCTATGCCCACTGCCCGTTGAGTCTGACCCTTGAGTGTGTCACTGTGGAGATGGTTGGGCGGTGGTACGTTGGTGTAGTTTGAAGCTATCCACTGGGTATACTGCCTCTGGGGCCTCCTGGGAGGTGCAGGCCAGGGTCAGCCACCACCTGTGATCTGCTAGGGGCCACCTGGCATAACCAAGAGCTCTGCAGATGGATGCTACTTGCTGGGCCTGGAGATGTCCAGGTGAGGCCAAGCTGTGAACCAAAGCCAGCTGCTCCTAGTGATAGGCCTGGGGCTACTTAACAAGAGGTATGTGGTTCACTCAGCCAGATGTTGCTTGTTCAATAGAATTTAGGAGAATGCTAGAATGTAGGAGAATGCTAGAATTTAGGAGAATGCCAACCTGTATTTGTTTTTAAAAGGGTTAGGATTGGTTCTAAAAATTTTCCTGGTAAATATTACAATCAAGCAATTTTTATTTTTCTATCACCTTCCCTGGTAAATTATAATAATCAAACAATTTTTCTTTATCATCAGAAAGCTTTTTTTTATAGCTAAATTCTTTTTAGTTTTATATGGTAGGTCATCAGTTGGAATATTAAGCCATCCTAATTAAAATCGTGTCTCTACTAATTTCACATTTTAGTACAAATTTATAGTATTTTAGAATATTATCGAAGTATATGCATAATCCCAAATAGTTTTTAATTTTGTGGTGATACACCAAGAATATCACTGCCAATTTTATAAGTGTAGACATCCTATTAAAAACTAATTAATTTTGTTGGATTTGTTTTTAAAGGTATTAATTAATCTTCGCAACCCAAATTATGAAAATGGTGATTATCTTAGTTTCAGGACTCATTTGGGTTTAATTCAAGTTCCTCTGAAAGTAAAAGACATCCCCGAATTGGTAAGTATAGGCATCTCAAAATAAGTTAACATATTTTAGAAGACAGCCATTAGAAAAATATTTTAGGGCAGCATATATCCAAACAATAGGACAATCATGAAATAAGTAAAATGAAGCTTTCTTTTTTATTGTAAATATGTTACATAGAGAAAAAGTTGCTCTTCTAGTAGGACTGAAGATAAACTTGCATTGAGCTGTAAATGCTTTTGCTTACTCCCCATCTCAGTAAACAGCATAGATTTACAAGACAGCTTGTTGGGATTTGGGTGTCTGATGTGTGTCTATAAAACAGATTGAAGCAAATTGTGAATTTTATAAAATTTTTAAATGGAAGTACATTTTATTTACTTCAACCAGCATTTATTGAGCTTCTAACATGGTGAGGCACTGAAGGAGATGAGGGAAAGTAAGGACGAGACTGTCTTTACCCCAGAGACTTTCACGTTGGGCGAGGAAGCTTGTTTTAAAGTAGAGTCATTACAGAAAAATGAGATTTACTGATGGTGGATTTGATAAGTTATCACTGCAAAACAATAAGGAGCACAGAAAGGTAAATACTGTGTTCCTTGAAGCAAACAATTTGTAACTCAGAGGTTTCATGTATTAAGATAGAGAGCTGATGGGAGAATGATAAATGACTTCAACATGGAAGCAGAAGTTCAAGCCTAACTGGGAGAAAATGGGAGGTATGGACGAGAAGTATGCCGGTAATCACTTGATTATCCCCCAGCCCAGATCTGTCTTCCTCTGTTCTGCTTTGTAATCCTGGAGCTGGGCCTTGTATACATTTCTTTCTTGCTGACTGGCTTGATGTTAGGCTTTGTTAACAGAGGCTTCTGGAGGAAACAGCCAGATAGTGTGGCAGGAGAACGATCCTTCCTTTCCTGGTTCCCTTGTGTGGGAGCCCGCAGGTCAGCACTCGAAAGGCCCACTAACACCCACTGCAGCAGCCCACAGCCAGTGGGCTCCAGCCTGTGTCCTCGGGCAAGGTTCTTTACGCCCCTGGTCCGCACATGCCTAAGGCACACACTCCCTTTTCATAGAGGTTTGAATCTCTGTCTTGAGGGTGGGGGTCCCTTTCCTGAGTTCTTAGTCCCTTCTTGGTTCACTTTCTTTCATCGTGGAAGTCTAGAGTTGCTTTCTGCCTTTGCTAATTCTGTTTTTCTGTGTCCACATATTGGCTCTGGTTTCCGTTTCCTTATTGAACATTTGACTGGTACAAGAAGCCAGATGATTTTCTATGCCCAAGTTTGGAAAGGCTCAAGAATTAGAGAAGCTGCGTGTTATAGAAGGCCGCAGTGAATCAGAGGGCTGAAAATGGAGATTGTGTGACAGTTTGTATTAGGATGGGTTAGACCCCCAGGCTCCTACCACCCTGCAGAGTCAGGTGACTCCTCCTTCCCCACCAGAGACCAGAGAAACGGAATCAGAAAGGCTTTGAACTCAGACAAAGAGCAGGGCAGGAATGAGGTGCTGCACTGAAAACAGAGGAATTAAGTGGAAGTTGGCTGAATGATGAGATTATCCCCAGTCACTACCACTACGCCTACCCAGTTCTCTCCTTCCTCATTCCCCACCCACTCTAGAATACCAGAGAAAAGACTGCCAGAGCTTTGGAGAACCCTTATAAAAAGATAGTTGGCTGGCTACAAAATTACCACAGAGGGAAGCCCACCACACTCTATTCCCAATCCTGGCAGACAGAGCTTCCAGTCCGTTTCTTACTGCCTCATTCCTAAATGTGAATATAATCTCCAGGAACTTGAAATCCTCCAATTTGAAAGGCAGAGAAACTAAACTAAAACAACAACAGAGAAATAAAAAAATAATAGTTGAAGTAGTCAGTGAACACTTATGACCACTGATAGTTATTTCAGGTTTGAATTTATATTCACACTCATGAGGTACAATAGGCCATAAGCTGACACCAGCTTCCCCTCAATTTGGAGAGTGATACAGGGCAAAGCACAGCATGTCAGTATATCAGCGGGCTATTAGCAGGTAGATCTTTGCTGGGAGTCTACAGCCAACCAGATGTTCCTTCCTAGTCCCACAAGGAGCACAAACAGTTGGAAGTGATGAATCATACAGGTGTCACGCAGGAAAGTCTCTTACACAATAGGAAGAGGTTATACTCATGTTCGAACCTAAGTATATGAACATTATACAAACGTGAGTGTAACTTCCAAGTCCCCTCCAGGGACACCACGTGTGGCATGAGGCATGTGTTTTCCAATAGATTTTTATAGTTGATTCATAGTGTTCCATTTCAGACTAACTTACCAGCCAAGGGTCATATTTTTTTCCAGTAAGTAACATTGCTCATTAATACAGCTGGCATTCCTTTTCACATTTGTGTGTGTGTTTGTGTGAGTCAATACATTTTCAGGGTGGCAGTGCAAAAGAAGGTAAACCCAAGGTCATCTTCATGCAGGGGTGGCAACCCAGGGGCCGCATGTGGCCCAGGATGGCTATGAATGAGGTCCAACACAAAATCGTCAATTTACTTCAAACCTTTTCTTTACTTATCAGTTTTCGTTAGTGTTTGAGTATTTAATGTGTGACCCAAGACAACTCTTCTTCCAGTGTGGCCCAGAGACGCCAAAAGGTTGGACACCGCTGCTAGAGCCTTTTGTTAACTACTTCTTTCCAATGGACAACTTAAAGAAACCATTAACGTTCTCAGAGAGAGGATACTACTCATGAAACAAGAACAAAATTTTATTAAACTAACAAAACAAACAGTAGAGTATGAAAAAGAGCATTTAGGAATCAAAAAAGGTCAGGAGAATAGTTAAAGACAAAGCTGAGGAAATCTATCAGAAGGCAGAGCAAAAGCAAGAAGCCAGAGATAAAAAATAAGGGGGAAAAATTTAAACTGGAGGATCAATCCAGCAGGTTAACATCTGACCAGTAGGAGTTACAGAAAGAGAAAACAGAGGTAAGGGCCCCAACACTGCAAGGCAGGAATCTCCATTATGCAAAGGACCACCCAGTACCCAATTCCATGAACGAACGAAGAGCCATAGCAAGGCACCTGGAAAGAAGACGGAAAACTTTTCATAGGAGAAAAACAGTGCAGGCAAATGTCAAGAGTCAGAGAGTGGCATCTGACTTCTCAGCAGTAAGACTAGAAGCCAGAAGATTTTGCAATAATGTCTTTAAAAATTCAAACGATTTTAGCCTAGACTTCTGAATGTAACCAGCAGTCAATCAAATGTGAAGTTGGAGTAGACGTTTTCAGATGTATGTAATCTAAAATAAAATACGTACTCTTATTCAGGGAACTATTGGTACAAGTGCTCCAAAATAAGGTCATAAATAAAAAGAGCAAATAGGGCACTTAGGAGATGGGATTTCAAACTATAAGAAGAAGACTTTCCAGAATGACGACCAGGGGCTCTAGGACGGAGGTGGTACAGCAGGACCAGAGTGCAGTGATTCCAGAGGGGAGCAGGAGGCTGCAGGGTTCCGAGATGAGTGCCTGGGAGAAAACACCGAAAGCAGAGACCAGCCGACACGTTTGACCACATGCAGAATTATATCAAGGAGGGTCTTTTCAGACTTGTTACAGGGTGTAGGAAGAGGTAAATGATTAGAGAAAATTCTGTAAGTGACAAAGTAGTGTAATTAGGAATTGAATGAAAGAAAGTATATGAAAGGGAACACATCTATAACATTATGTGGCTCAGCAGTGAATAATATTTAAATAGTCATAATAATGCAAACTCTTTATAGATTTCATCAGGGATCAATATATAATTGAAATGATGCAGAGAAGTACATGAGCTGAACTCTTATTTACCACACACAAAAGAATCAATAGAGATCTGAAACTGGTACATTAAAAATGGCAGTATACACTTGTTACTTGAAATATGCAGGTACATACCAGAAGATAAGCTGAACGTGGTCATCCCTGGATAGTGGGCCGTGTGTGTGTGTGTGTGTGTGTGCGTGTGTGTGTGTGTGTACCGAGAAGGAGTGTAAGATAGAGGACTGATATTTTGTTGTTGTAAAAAAGTCTTTTAGGCCTTGGCTGGTGTAGCTCAGTGGATTGAGCACGGGCCTGTGAAGCAAAAGGTCGCCAGTTCGATTCCCAGTCAGGGCACATGCCTGGGTTGCGGGCCAGGTCCCCAGTAGGGAACACATGAGAGGCAACCACACATTGATGTTTCTCTCCCACTCTTTCTCCTTCCCGTCCCCTCTCTAAAAATAAATAAAATATTTTTTAAAAAAGTCTTTTAGCTGATTTGACTTCTTTGATACATGTAGAGGCAATGTAGGTGATTAGATTCTGAAGCCAACTAACCTGGGTTTGAATTCTTGCTCTGCCACTTGTAGGCTATGTGACTTTGAGCAAGTCTTTTTGCTTTTGAGCTTTAGTTTTCTTATTTGTAAAATAGAGGTAATAATATCTCATAGGGGTGTTATACAGATCAACAACTTAAGATAAAAGTTATGGATTGAATTGTGCCCCCTCAAAAGGTATGGTGAAGTCCTAACCCCCAGTACCTGTCTGTAAATGTGACCTCATTTGGAAATAGGGTCTTCACAGATGCAGTCAAGACAATGATTATTGCGGTTGGGTGGGCCCTAAATACAATATGACTAGTGTCCTTATAAGAAGAGAAGAGACACAGAAGGAGAGTCCCAAGGAGAATGTTCTGCGACAATGAAGGCAGAGATTGGAGTGACACATGTGTAAGCCAAGGAGCACCCGAGACTGCTAGCAGCATCAGACGCCCGGAGAAAGGCACGCACCAGATTCTCCCCAAGAGGCTTCAGGGAGAGCATGGCCCTGGACACACTTGATTTTGGACTTCTAGCCTTCGGAACTGTGAGGATAAATTTTTGTTGTTTAAAGCCACCCAGTTAGTGGAACATGGTAAGCAGTTTATAACTCTTAACTGTGACTACTACAACTTTAATAAAAAGTTAATTTTTAAGAAGCAATTTTTTAAAAGTGTTAAAAACCCTTTGTTAGTAGCAGTTTGTACAAAATGCCATGGCCATACAGAAAAAGTGCAGATTCTTCCCCTGGAAGTGGCAGGAAGTCTTCTCAGAGGGACTGCCATTTGAACGGGTTTGAAGGGGTTTGCAGGGGTTTGCCGGTAAAGAGCAGGGCAAGTGGATCATGTATGTAGAGGCTCAGTATGTGTGTGAGCGGGACCGATTACATCCTGCGTCTGTCTGTAGGGACCTGGAGCTGACGTGGATTCATTCTTAGCTGTTGAAGAATCAACGCCTGTGACTAATTTTCAAGAAGTTGTGGCTACACCCGCTAAGAGTGTAGTTAGTCCTTCTCTTCCTGTGGTCAGTAGGGATAGTTGTCCCGACCATCCCTGCTTTACATGGCCTGAGTATTTAATAACACTGACTGCAGGATGCATGGTTTGTCTGTGACCCTGGTCTGTCTATGAGCATTCAACTTGATGAGGCGCAGTGAGTCTTGTATTCTTATACTGGATGGCCCTTAAATCTAGTCACAGTGTTATGTAGACTCATCCATGGTAAAAGGAAATTCCTTTAAACTGAAATTTATTATCTCTAACATGAAGTTGCTGATGAATTTCTGTTTACCAAGTCAGTCATATGGAGACAGCTGGGTGGAACCGAAGCTCAGTAGTGTGGTTTAATATTATGGAGCCCCCACTGTGTGTAAGTGAGCCCCACACTAGGTTCTGATGTGTCAGACAGTCCCTGTGTTCCGAGAGCCTCAGGGTAGTGGGGAGGTGGACAGTAGCAAGATCATTTTAATGTGATGTGAGTCTGTGGGATCATAGAGGTTGATAAACGGTAACACGTACATAGAGAGCTGCCTAAATCAGACCGAAATATCACAGAAGGGGTCCTAGAAGGCATGACATCTTGGGAATTTTGGAGGAAATCTGAGAAGGGGGGCCAGGTCTGCTGGTGTGGAGTAAACAGTAGTCCAGGGCAGTGAAGCAGAAAAGGGATGTTCAGAGCTTCTCATGCTCCTGACGTGTCTTAGCATAAGTGCAACTCTCCACGGCAGTTATAAAACCTAACACTGAAATGTTTCTTGAACTTGAGTCTCTCTCAAGTATGAAGATCAAAGTTATTTTAAAAATCAAATACATTGTCATTAATTCTAATGATTTCAACGAAGAGAGAGTTTAAAAATAAATGGAAGACAATGGTTGTAAATGAAAGAACAACATTAAGTGTTTACCTCTTTAAAATATTGGTAACATATGATGCAGTGCTTTTTTAAAGTATAGATAAAAATCAAGTTTAGTTAAAAATTGAAATATAAGGAACAAACTGACAGTAAGGGGGTAGGGATAATAGGGGAAAGGCCATCAAGGAACACATATAAAGGACACATGGACAAAGCCATAGGGGATGGGTTCGAGGGTGGAGGCAGGAATGGGTGGGGTGGGGTGGCATGCTAGGGTGAAAATGGAGACAATTGTATTTGAACAATAATTAAAAAAATGGTAGTTATTTAAAATCAATACAAAAATGAAATGTATGTACATATTAGGCTTAATAACTGTCTTGTGAGGGACATTGATAAATTACTAACTTAAATAATAATGGATAATTGGGAAGGATTAAAACTAATTTTACTTTGTAAAAAAGAAGGAAGTTTAGTTTTAGCAATTAAATAGTAACAAAACACTGAGGCAAATATTAATAGAAATATTTAATTACTTAGGGAAGAAAAATAGTACAAATAACATGGGGTTGTTATATATTTTAAAAATAACAGACAGACAATATTACTCTCCCTAGACATTACTGGGTAAGTAGAGGAAGTCTGGAGAATAAATCTAATTTATTCTTATTTTAGCAGAGTACTCGATAGTCTAATTTTACTTAAAAATTAATTTAAGTTGCTTTGGATATTTGCAGTATATAGTTAATTAAGAGCTGAGTGATGTACAGAACCATAGAAAGCACAGATGCAGAATCATACTGACAATTTAAACAATTATGTTAGACGATAAAGTTGACTGTTGCTGTATATTGTGTGTGTGTGTGTGTGTGTGTTTTCTGGAGATTTGAATGTTAGTAGATCTTTCCTCAAAGGATAATTCTTTTCTTACTTTACTGATTAGTTTATTACCTAAAAAAGAGAAACAAGAACTATATTATAAACAGTTTAAAAAAAAATATTGCATCACTCGTATTGGTCATAAGGCATCAAAGTAAAAATTTTTCCTAGGCAGAAGAAATGAGGAGAAGGAAAAATACTGCTAAAGGCTCTACATTTGGAGAACTATTATATTTAAGTTTCTTTTCCCATTATACATTAATTTTTCCTAAAAGTGTTTATCTTTTCTATTCATGTTTGTTTCACCTGGAAATAAATGTGTTACATAGTAACACATGTAGTAAAAAATTATGGTTATTCTGCTCCTTAATTTTGAATTGATGTATTACTATTTAAGGGTTCCATAATGTCCTCTTCTTTAGATATTTGAAGGAAGCAAAAATTCATTTTATATTATGATTTTTATTTATGCTGATGTTTAAATGAAGGTGATTTTTTTTACAGTAGCAAAGCCTGAAATGTATGTTAATTCTATGTGTGTTATTTTTTCAGAAAGAATTATTTGTAGAACTCGGCTTAACTACAGGACAACTAGGTATAGATGATTCTACACAAGTGCCTCCTGGTTAGTATTTCTCCCGTGTGGCATATAAGTAATGATAAATGAGAGTGAGGTTAAGTTTTATCTTGTCGTTTCCAAATCGAGTAACCTTTTTATATCTGAAAACAAAGCATGCTTTCTGCCTTTCTTGGGTTACTATTAATTATTGAATAGAATCCTGTATATTGTAGACCATGTCTTTTTATTTGAAGATCTTACAATAACTTTGAAAAGTCATTAGGCATACATAAGTTATTTTGTTGGCAAAATCTTCATGGCAGCACTCATATTTCCCTTCACTGGCCATCACTATTTATTTTTATTATTTTTCATATCATCAAATTAAGCAAACACAGCATTCTGTGTAAAATAAACTTAGGCTTTAAAATTAGTGTCTTTTAAACCTTGTTCAGAAAATTTCCCTAACTTTTCTCTTTTTGTGCAAAAGCACAATGTGTTTTTTATAAAAGATGAGATTGATATTTAGCTATCATAAAAAGGAAGTAAAAACTGACTTAAAATACGGGAGGCCTGCACTGCAGTGGAAATAATGCTGGGCAGCGCTCAGGCAGCCGCCCGAGCCTCTCGCCTGCCACTGGCTGGCTGTGCGTGGTGGGCAGGTCCCTCCATATCTCTGCGCTTGTTTCTTCCTGTATCAAGTAAGGACGTTGCCTCCTGACTATTAATAATAATGGCAAACATAATAAAGTTACTGAGCATATACTATGTGTTATATGTGTATTATCTCATTTTAATCTCTCAGCAATCTAGAAGGTATGTTTATTATCGCTTTTAAAACTTTACTAGTTTTTAATGCTTTGGGGAAAGACTGTATCATAAGGGAATGGCTCAGTTAGTTTTTATTAATTGGACACATACACACTACTCTGATTCCTCCCAGCACAGATTAATTTTGCCAGTTCTTGAAGTTTGTATGAATTAGAACACACAGTGTGTCCTCCTTGATGTTTGACTTGTTTTTGTTCAGTGTTGTGTTTGTGATATTCAGCAGTATTGCTGTGTGTATTCATAAATCTTTTGGGGGGGTTTTGTATCATAGTGTCTGTTATACCACACTCATTTATTTATCCATTCTACCGTTGGGTATTTAGGAAATTTCAAACGTGGGGCTATTACAAATATGGCTGCCATGAACATTCTAAGATGTGTCTTTTGGTAAATATATGTTGAATACACATACGTCTGGGAATACAATTTCTCGGACCTCGGGTTTGCATAAGTTCAGCTTCATAGATGACTAGACTAGCTGCTCAAGCATTTCCTAAGTGGGAGTACCAGTTGCCCCTTCCACCAAAGGTGTGTGAGCGCAGTGGTGGCTCCTTACACCTGCGAGTGCTGGGTGCATTTGGTCTTCTGTTTCGGTCATGCTAGTGGTAAACAGTGGCGTTGCATTATGGCTTTAATTTTCTTGTATGATGTGAGATAGAAGTAATGCCACCATGTTAAAGCTGGAGAAGTGCAGATGTTAAATAACTTGCCCAAAGTCACAAAATTAGTAAGTGGGGGAACCAATGTTAAAAACTAAGCGGTCTGCCCTCGTGAGTGGGAATTGGTGTTTTTTATAAAAGATGCCCAGCGGAGCGCCCCAGCCCCTTCCACAGCGAAAAGTTGGTAGTCTGCAATGTGAAGAGGGTCCTCACCAGAACCTGACTGTACTGGCACTCTGTTCTGGGGTTTCTAGCCTCCAGAGCTGTGAGGAATAATTTTCTGTTAGTTATAAGCTATCCAGTTTGTGGTGGTTTTCTTACAGTAGCTTGAACAGACTAAGACAGGTGATATCTTACCTTACACTTCTCTTCATGGCCCGTGACAGCCATATAGAACTAACAAGAGGGAAAAGAATGGTAATATCACCTTGAATGATATTTATGTTTTTCACTTTTGAAATTAATTCTTAAGCATCGTTTTAAATTATTCTAGGCCTTATAATAGCTATGCATTAGAAAACCCAATTTTTCCCCTTAATCTAGCGTATACTCTATTTTGCCATGCATAATATGTACTTTTCTGCCCAAATTTTTGAGGGAAAAATAAGGATGCACATTATACATGGGTAGTACTAATTCTGTATCTGTATAAATGTTTTTAATCCTTTTATTTATGCTTATATGGCTTTCTAGAGTTAAAAGTGTAACTCTAGAAAGCAATAATGATATCTGTATGCAAAATAATACCCTGGAATATGATAATCGGTTTTGTTTCTAAATATAAATAAATTTAATTTAAAATTAAAATTAAAAAGTTTGGGGAAAATGTGGGTGCACATTATACAGGGGAGCGCATTGTACATAGCAAAATATGGTAGTTCTTCTTAGGTTCACTCGTACTACCTACAGCAAATGTGTGTGAGGTCCTAATAAAGGCCGGAGATCAGTGAATCCACAGAGATGACATAATTTTTGCTTTGAGGGAGCATATAGTATAAGATAAGATTCGGATAAGAATCACGTGGCATTGGCTGTTATTACATACAAGGGGCATTTGGCGTAGAGGAGAGAGCACTAAGTCTGCCTGGAGGAAGTCGAAAATCTCTTCAGTTGGTGCAGTTATTTTTGCTCACCTGACTTCTCAAAGCAAGACTGTTAAAAATTGGGTTGAATTCATGTTCATCAATGAGATTGTTTTTAGTGGTATAGTACCAAGATTTTTGCCTGACTTGAGATTGCTAGGCAACAATATTACTTGGAAAGAATGGATTTTGGTCAAATGGGAAATGTAATGCTAAATGTTTTGAAAATGTTGCTAATACTTGTTTTGGCTAGAGACAAATTTTATATTCAGGATTAAGTATGACTTAAAGGAACTAGATCCCTCCTACTCATCTTTTCAAAAATATATTTTATTTTTTATTATGTATTGGTTTCAGGTATATAGCTTAGTGGTTAGACAATCATATAATTTACATGATGTCCCCCTCATTTCCTAATCATCTTTAAAACCCTGTATCGCCTATGTTTTGTCAATACTGTTGTTCAGTTGTTATATTTGAAGCGCATTTCTCACTTCCTAACTCGTCAGCTTTTGTATAAGAGTCAGGAGAAGAGTCCTTATCTTTGTAATATAGAATCATTATTTTATAGTGGTTTAAAAAAACAGGCATACTTGTTATTCCTGTAAACTCACAAATACGCATTTGTTTTAAATGCACACACACTTTTTATGGAAACCATTTCTAAGACCCATGCCGAGAGGGAAGAGGTGAGCAGAACAGCATTCTTTCATGAGAAAGGAGGGTGGTCGTATATCTGTTATTATTGTCTGACTATACATAGTAATGAATCTTACTAGATGGGAGTTCTGCTAAAGAGACATTTTCTCAGCTTGTTATTTCTAAAAGAAAAATGCGTCTTCATTTGGAGCAGCATTTCCTGAAGTGAGTTCCATGAAGCATTCGTCTGTGCCCTGGGAAACAGAGGATCTTGTTCTCAAATAAGGTTTGGGAGTGGCTGCACTACACAACTGTAGTGTGTGTTACTATCCTAAAGACTGTGAGAAGTCCTAAGAAAACTTTTAGCTTAGCCTTTCCTAGTCACAGTTTACCAGAGAACCTTTTTTCCTGCACAAGATCTGTTGATATAAATGTGTCTGTTAACATACTGGTTCTCAGAGTGTTTTTTTGAAAAACATAGATTACAGATTGGAAATTCTGGTTCTGACTTCTTCGGGTTTCTTATTGTTGGACTAGAGAATTGTACTAGAAAGCAAAATTATTGTACTTCACATAATCAAATAGTTAAATTCAGTAGTCTTTTTGTTTTCATTTCATACCACTTCCAGCTTTTTTCTTTTGGATTGGTGATCAAACACTGTTATCACCTGGAAGTATCATCCACTTTTATAAGAAGAACTGGCTATAACTTTTGATTATTTGGTTACTAAGACTCAGCAATTGTAGCTAATTAAAATGAAACTTTTATTCTTTTATATGCAGTCTTTGAAATAAATATGTTCAAATACTTTAGCATTAGACAATGATTGTATGTTCTGAGGGACCCCAAACAGTTTACGTGGTCATTGTATAATCTGCTCAAATATTTACCTCAGAGCCAAGTAAGCTAAAAGAGTGGGGTACTCTGGTATAGATATTCTATTTTGTAAAACCAGCTTTATGAAAAATGATCTAACACTGAAAATGTTAGCAAATGGAAAACAGAAGTACAGAGCCATTTAATATTTAGCTGGGCTAAACCTGGACATCACAGAATAGACTTTCTAGAAAATCTTAGCCCAAGACAGGTTTCCTTCTCCCTCTCTGCCCAGACCTCACCTCGAGCAGCCACTCCTAAGTGCCTGAGCATGAACTTTCTGCCCAGTAGAGAATCGGGTGTCCAGGTGGCCACCAGATTGCCGGGGAGTCCAGGCCCTGTGTGCCCAGAGAGTCACACATAAGTTCATGACCTTTAGCACACTGTGATCTCATTTGTTAGAAAAGGTTAAGAACATTTTAATGTAAGAACCAAAGAAAGCTTTAAGCAAGAAAATCCAGAAACAGAAAGTAAAACTTTAAGACCAAATAAAAACATGTATTAGATTAGGCCTCCATTATAGTTTTTTTTCTAACTTTTTTCCCTTTCCTTAGTTGTTTTACTCTCTTCTGTGTGTTTAACTTATTCTTATTTGTGATTATTTAAATTTTAAAATCAAACCTTCTCCCCCCCTTATTATTGAATTATGAAGGTGACACAGGTTGGCAAAATGATACAGTTTTAAGGGGCACAGTTCCGCAGCACATCGTCTGTTCACTGTGTTGTGTGTTCACCACCTCAGGTCAAGTCTCCGCCCGTCACCATTTATCCCCACACACCCTCCAACACCTCCCTCTGCCCCCGGCCCCCCAGCAGTCATCACATTGTTGTCTGTGTCCGTGGCTTTTTTCTTTTTGGCTCAGTCCCTCCACCCCTTACTACCCAGAGCTGCCATCCACCACCCAACCCTGCCAGCTGTCAGCCTGCTCTCTGTCTTTGAGTCTGTCATTATTTGCTCGTTAGTTCAGTTC
>PVKM010002145.1:27561-68151 GCA_004027735.1 Carollia perspicillata | reverse complement strand
CTTGGTTGGAATTGACTTAGCCCGGGCCAAACCTGGTCGGTGGAGAAAGAGGGCAGCTGAAATTGAGGTGGTCCTGGGCAGTCTGGTGGACTATAACCAGGTGGTCAAGGAGAAAGGAGAGGCTGGGAGACAGGCTGGGGGATCACTGGGAAGAAGGGGAGGCCAAGGGTACCAAAATCGGCCAGCTTGAGCTCTCCTCTCTCATTAATGAGCAGGTTCTGGGGCTTGAGGTCCCGGTGTAGCACCTTCTGCCTGTGGCAATAGGCCAGGCCACGGAGCAGCTGGAACAGGAACAGCTGGGGACCCAGAAATGGCAAGCAGAGGTCAAAGAGTATCCAGCAGCCTGACTCCCAGCAGGCACTGCTTTCCCTCCCATAGACATTGAGCCCAAAGCCCTGTCTCACAAAAGAGGACAGGGTCCCAATGCCCTCCAATGGCTCCTAGCAAAAAAGCCAAATGGGAAGTCGTTTCTGGGAGATTTGTGGGGTGGAGTGGGTGAGTAGGAGCCCCCTTGTGCCCCTGCTTCCTGCCCCACACCCACTTTCACGTTGTGCATGTTGATGACATTCCCACAGTCATCCAGGTACTGCTTCAGGTCTTTGTCCTGAGGAAGTAAAAGCAGGCAGAGGAAAGAGGGTCACATCATGTGGTTCCTGGCCATCTCCCAACTCCCTCTCCCAGGACCCACTGCCAACCAACCTTACCAGGTACTCAAAGACAAGGGTGAGGGACTTCTCCGTATGGATAATGTCATGTAACGTGACGATGTTGGCATGTTTGAGGTCCTTGAGCAGGGACACTGCAGGAAGCGGGGAAGTAACACAGGGGAAGAGTCAGGGCCCCACTCTCAGGATAGAGATGAGGACTAGACAAGGACGAGCCCAGGGTTTCGTTCTTCCTCTGTGCTGTTTGGAGTGGTGGCTCATAGCCACCAGCTCTAACCCATCTGATGCCAGGAAGGTACGTCATCATGTTCCAGATGAGGAAACTAAGGCTCAGAGAAAAGTATGGAACAAGAACATGGGATTGTAGCCCCAGGCTTATATGACACTAGACTTTCAAAACCCACTGTGGGTTTCTAGAAAGAGGCCTTGCTTTAACCCTCCACACATAGGCCTACAGCTTCGTGTGAAACTGAGTTTGCACACTCCATTTTTATGCAATTCAAATTCCTTGCATGTGACATTCTGACCATAATTATTGTATCAGGTAAACTGGTGAGCCCTTTCAGGGATGTTCTTAAAACCAAAGCAAGAATCTTGCTTTCCAATTCATCTGTCTCTCATCAAAACAGGACCAGATTCCTGGTTACCTTGATTATTACCTAGGTATGTGAGTGATGTACACTTTCTTGTGAAGCCCAGAGTATCAGGAGGGAAGTACCAGAACCACCAGTCTCTGTTCTCATCATGGGGCGTGTGTGTGTGCACCATGGGGAGTGCCTGAAAAGCCATGGGCAGATCTTCCCAGATGTCAGTACCTTCCCGGATGGCGGTGCAAGGTGCCCCCTCTTCGTGTTCTAGTCTGATCTCCTTGAGTGCCACAAGGTTGTCTGTGAGCTTGCTTTTGCCTTTGTAAACAGTGGCATAGGTACCCTAGGGAATGAGGAACAGTTATAGGAGAGGAACTTGAGGCTGCAGGGAGTTCCCACTGACCTCCATCCCTATCATGGACCTCCTGGCTCACCTCACCCAACTTGTCCAGCTTGATGTAGGTCTCCAGTTTCCCAAAGCCAATCTCAGACTGTTGGGTAGAGGAGGCAGGCTGAAGCAAGGGAAGGCATGGGGGGAGGGAGGGAAATGGGAGGAGGAAGAGGAAGAAAAGGACAGAAGATGGGGGAAGGAGGGAAATGGGAGGAGGAAGAGGAGGAAAGGACAGAAGATGCTCACCAGGCTGACACGGCGGAGGCGGCGGCTGAGGGGCTTGTCAAAGATGGGGCTATTGAGGGTTAGCTTCTCAAGGTAGCCCTCAGGCAGCCGGATGTCAGCTGGTAGTGATAGGCGTTTGTTGATGTCCTAGCAGACAAGACAGGAGAAACAGGACCATGAGCTCTATCGCCTCAGGTCCAACCCTCTTTTTCAGCCCTGCCACCACCCTGACAGGGGATTAAGCACCTCGGTGGAGATCTTGCGTGGGGGATGATTGCGCATGCGCACCCTCACTGGTGACTGCACCTCATCTGAGGACGTGGCTGAAGCCTGGTCACTTTCTCCATCAGACCCCATCTTCAAGTCAGACCCCATCTTCAAGTCCTCGTGTACAATCTCTGGTGGTGGGGACAGGGGGAGGGAAGGCCAGGTGGAATCTGGAGCCCCAGGGCACCCTCTTCCTCACGAATACATTCCCTCATCATATACATGTGCATTCAGACCCAGAGCAGCCCAGGGTCCCTCAGGAAGACAGTGGCAAGGCCTAGGGAGGTTCAGACAGGTCAGGAAGTTTGAATGGAGCAGGGGGAATAGTGACCTAGTGGAGCACCTGGTTCCAGGGGTGAGCTGAGACTTCAGCTAGCCTAGAGCCAGGGGCAGGAAGAGGCTGCTAAAGACTCAAAGACAGGCAGGTACCTTGGGGCCTAAGGGGGCTAGCAGAGTGTAGAAAGATAAAAGGAGGCTTGGGGCAGCTGTGGCAGGGAGGCACCCTCCCTCCCTGAGGCCTTAGCAGAAAGCCAACAAAAGGCGCACAGATGGACAGATAGAGAAAGAGTAATAAGAGATGATAGCAGGGAAGGGGAAGAAAATGGAGAAAGTAAAGTGAAAACAACACCAAGTCTAACAGGAACTCAGCTGGGAGGCAGCACCTGGGGACCAGTCTAGGGGGTCAGTAGACTTACCTGGTGCAGAGCTGAGTAGTGCCCGCCCAGAGCAAGGTTCCCCAGGGGCAGCACGGGTGGGGGCCTCTCCAAGGTCACTACCTCCGCCACCGCCACCCTCATCCAGACCTATCTGTTCAGGGGCACTGTTGGTCTTGTCTACACCTCGGCCCCCTCGGAGTGTCATTGACAGCTGCCGTTTGATCTTCTTCATCCGATCCATGGCTACCTGTGAGGGTGGGGGTGGGGTATAGACGGGAATGGGCCCCATGTTAGCATCTGCCTGACCACCACAGGCCCCCTAAAACCCATCACAAACTACTGAGGCACACTGATATGAACTTGTGCCAGTGTCCACCCAACCACTGTGGAGCCCTGGAACCACTAAGGATTCCTGGAAACCTAGCATGGAAGAGGACCCTTGTCAAGCAGTGCCTCCCTACCTACAGCCAGACCCTGGGGACCCTGTTCCTAAGTAGCCTACCTGAGTGCCGAGTCTTAGGTGGCTGGCTAAGAGCAAGGGTTCAACTGATGGAATGTCGGTATCTATGGGGGCAGCTTCGCTGTGGGAGCAGACAGCTCCACTGCAGGCATTCTTGGGTACAGCATCAGTGATGAACCCAACCATGGGTGGGGTGGGGGCACTGCCCAGGACCTCAGAATGACTGACATGGCCCTGGGTATACCCATAGGATGGCAATTTCTGCTGGCACCAGCTCAACATCACCCCCAACTGCCAAGGCAGATTGCTCCTTATGGCCATAAGGATCTCCCACCTCCCCTAGCAACCATCGTCATGGTGACTAGTGGACTATCCCACTGATCTACCCAGGTAAGGGGGGTGGAGTAGGGAGGGTCCTATGCAGACCCAACCACTAAGTAGGGTTATGGGGGGACTGCAACGCATACCAACTGTCCTGAGAGCTGCTTGAAAGATTCAATCAGCTTGGGACTTACAGGATCCCACCTAGATTTTTACAAACCAGATCACATATCTCTACTTGAGAATGTGTCTCATCTCCCTTATAACCCCCAATAAATGCCCCAGTCCTCAATGTGGCCCACAAGGTCTTACCCCTCTCTAGCCTTACTTTCCCCCTCAATCATTACTAATTGCTGTCTTGCAACCATAACCAGCAGTCACATCTCAGAGCCTTTGCACCGACTGTTCCCCCAGTTTTCGAAAACAGCTCACTCCATCACCCACTATGGGCCATTGCTCAAATATTACCTTTTTCTTTAAAATAAAAAAAAAAAAATTTATTTATTTATTTTAGAGAGAGGGGAAGGGAAGGAGAAAGAGAGGGAAAGAAACATTGATGTGAGAGAGAAACATAGATCTTGAGGGGCTGACTTGCGTACCCACCCTGACCAGGACCAAAACTGCAACCTAGGCACGTGCCCTGACCGGAAATTAAACCTGGGACCTTTTGCTTTGCAGGATGACACCCAACCAACTAAGCGACATCAGTCAGGGATTACCTTTTTCATAGATAACCCCTTACAGGGGTGCCCAACCTTTTGGCGTCTCTGAGTCACACTGGAAGAAGAGTTGTCTTGGGCCACACATTAAATACATTGTGAGGTGTAATCACAAAAAAAATCTCATGTTTGAAGTAAATTTAGGATTTTGTGGTGGGCTGCATTCACAGCCATCTCGGGCCACGTGCAACCTATGGGCTGCAGGCTGGACACACCTGCTCTACAAATAACCCTATGAAAAATCTCAACCATCCTGAGCTCCCTCACCTTGCCAATTATCCCTGAGAACTCACCTTCTCAGAAATGACACCATCTACTTCTTGGTTCTTTAGTTATTTACTGTCTGTCTCCTCACCACCATAACTAGAAGTTCAATTCCTTCAGGGTAGATTTCTGTCTATGTCCTGAGGACATGGAACAGTGACTAACACAGAGTAGATGCCCAAAAAGTGCTTTTAGCAGAAATTAGTGAAATCAGGGGGCTGAGGGCCTACAACCAACCTGTAATAGGGTGAGCAGGGTGAATCCCAGCTAGTCATGAACAACCCCAGACAAGGTGTCTCAGGGACACTGGCAGTGGCAGGAAGATGACCTACCTAGATGCGGCTGCTGGAGGAAACAGGGCCACCAAAAGGCTTAGGCTGGCCTTCTTCTGCTTCCTCCTGGGCTCTGGGCCAGCAAGGAGGGGGAAAGACCTGGCCCAGGAACCATCTGGACTCACAGCAGGGTCTAAGATGGCCCTGGGCCCAAGGGAAGTGAAGCTAGATAGGAGGTCGAGGATGAGGCTGGGGCTGGATCCGAGGAGAGAAGTGGGTCATCTGTTACCTTGAAATCAGGTGTTACTCCAACAGTCCCCACACCCAGCTTCTGCCTGCCTGACCTGACCACCCTTGGGAGGGACAGAGGGGCCAGCTTAGTAGAAAGACCTCAGTAAAGAGGATGAGGTCCATCCACAGAACCCAGGATAACAACAAAAATCCTAACCCAGGAGGCTGAACACTGGACCCAAGGCTGAGAAATGTGAGGCATGGCCAGCCCCCAAAGACTGTCTTGTGTCCATATGGCATAGATGCCCAGTCAATTTATCTGTTGTGGCAGGGAGTAGAGGACCTAGGGTAGGGCTGGCTGGACAATGAGGAAGGAGCCAGAAGGAGCCATGGGTCCATGACCTCTAATTGGAAATTCCTGTGGTTGGACATGTTCCAGAATTCATTTTTGGGGGGATTTTAGGAAGATGGGGTACAAAATTTTTGTATCATGCAACACTCCCAGCAGGGGGACCCTGTGCAGGCCCCTGTGAACAGAGACATTTGAACATTAATATGCAGTAAAACTTGAATACTCCCATACCCAAGGAGACTCACCAAACTCACGCCACCCCGACGACTGAGGAAGCAGTCTTCACACTCCTAACTCCCACAGGAACATACCATCCTCATCCTGTCCGGACTCCCATAAGCACACACTGGACCTTCAAGAAACTCTTTTGCTATTTTAACTGCTATCAGCACCTGCAATGTCCTTTTATCTCCAACTGCCGCCAGCACACAAAGCCCTGACAGAGCACAGAATCTTCTAAGTTAACTCCTACCACCACATTCCTGGGCTCCTCCCAGGCCCAGCTGCCTGTCAGCTCCTCCACAGCACTCACCCCCTATTAACACACTGTTCCCCCTACATGATTCTGACCCCTATTAACGTGCACTTGGGACCCTCTACAGCTGACCCACATTAGCACTCAATGGATTTTCACACTGCCCTAAATCCTATTAACACAAAATGAACTGTGCAGATCCCTGACCCAACAGTTTTCGCCCACACTCAGACCCCTCTCCACAGCTATGACTATCAGTAATACATATTCCGGTCCTCCCACTACCTTGTCCTTGCCACCTCCTATCAGCACAAGCTAGACCTTCACTTCACCCTGACCCCTATTAACACACACTGGGCCTCACACTGTGCCTCCCCATTAGCACACCGTGATCCCTTACAGCCCTATCTCCAGGGATAAACACACTATTCTATAATGGCCTGACCTTCATTAGTTCACACAGGTCTTCATTCAACATGAACCCCCATTAGTGCACACTTCAGCCATCCCTGGCTCTAATCCACATTAGCACACCTAGACTTTCACTTATTCCTGTTCCTTATTTCTCTTTGCTTCAACTCCTCCACAGCTATAACCCCTGCTGGTTCACATTCAGATCCCTTCACAGCCCTTATCCTCCTCATTGCATATGAGAAACCCTCCACAGCTCTACCCCCTATAAGCACTCCCTGGAACCTCAATACATACCAATCTTCCACAGACCCAAGCACACAGTGTCTTCACAATATTCTGACTCTCACTGCCATATTCCAGACCTCATACAGCTCTGACTTTCCTCCCACTTGCACACACTGAAGCTCCTCCATGGCTCTAAACCCACATTAGCAGTCACTCAAACTTCATATATCAACCTGCCCCAGACAGAGTCTCACATCTCCAGTCCTCATGGACACTAATCTCACACTATCTTCATCCTGAATACACTGAAGCTCTTACACTTACGTTCACACACTCCTCTCACCCCTCCACCCATATCCACAACTGATAGCCATTAGCACAGGCTCAGGCTTTCCACCACTCTGCTCCCATCCCATAAGCATAGACTGGGCCTCATACTATCCAGACTTTTATTACTACAGATACATACCCTCTATAGCTATGACCCCCATCAGCAAACTGTCAACACTCTAGTTTTCCACTACCCTGCCCTCCACTCTGGACCCTCACACACTGCAGTCCCTCATGGACAAATACATAGTATTAACACCATCCGAACCCTCATCACCACACACAGGGCTTCAAACCCTGATCCTGTTAGCACACTTTCCAGAACCTCTACTACCCCATCCCCGTTAACACAGAGGGCCCTTCTACAGCTAGAACCCCATTTACCTATCTCAGCAATTCTATGATACTCGCTTGCCTATTATACACGACTGCATCCCTCCACCCATTGCACTGTCCCCCCATTAGCATATACTCGGCCCCAAACCTTACACAGCTCCGACCTCTTCATTAACTCAGGCCCCCATTAGCAAACCTCAATTTTCACCACTCTGCCACCCATTTCCACACCCCCTAGTCCTTGGTCACCCCGTTCCCCATTAGCACCTACAGTGCTTCCCAACCCCAGCTCCCAGACCTGGCCCAGGGCGGGGCCAAGGTCAGGGAGGCCCTGAATGACCCCCTGCCCCGCTGCATTCTGGGCAATACGCTGCGGGGAAGGGGACCATGCTGGTAGTGCAGCCCAGACCCTTGGGCACCGCCCAGGGTCTGGGTTGGTTCTGTAAGAGAAAAGGGCAGCCCCCACCCCACATTTCGGTGACGCGCTCACCGGCGGGGGCGCGCGTGCAACCTCAGCGCCGCGGGGCCGGCGCGGAGGCGCCTGGGGCGGCGGCCTGGGCTGAGGCCGCGCGACCTCCTTCTCCTCCTCCTGTACGCCGCAGGCGCCCGTCCCAGTAGTCTTCGGCCATGGCTGCTGGGCCCGGGCCGCCGCCGGCTGAGGAGGAGGAGGCGGCGGCGGCGGCGGCGGCTGAGGCGGAGGCGGCGTCCCGCTCAGCCGTCCATGAGCTTGGCCGCTGCGGGCGATGCCCCCGGGCTCGTCGGCGTCGGTTCGAACCCGAGAGCTCACGGCGGCTCGCGGCTCAGAGCCCACTGCTCGCGGAGACCCCGCGGATCCCAGGGCCGAACAGCCTACGACCCAACCACCGTGCGCGCCGCGCTCCGCGCATGCGCACGTACGCGCTGGACACGGTGAAGCGGGCAGGAGGGGACTCACCTCGGACTGCGCGTACCAAGAGACCCGTCCGCCGCGGGAGGGGACGCGGCCATTGCGTGCCCACCAGGAAATGTGGTGCCAGCCCTGGAACGGCGCCAGGGAGAACTGCAGAGGTTACTTAGTACTCAGTTCTGATCTGGCTAGAAGTTTGCTAGCAAGTGGGCAGTAGCTAGTAACCAGCGTACCAGTCACCATTCGCTTCCCCTACTCGTTCTCACTTGGTACATCCGCATGGTGGCATACGGGACTTTTGCAAGGAGGAAAAAGATGAAGCAGTCAGTCCCAGTCCCTTGAGGTACCTTGGGAAGCAGGAATTGTAAAGGTTCTCGAGAAGATGACTTTTCTGGGACAAGTGGCCTGGAGAATCATTGGCCTTTACCCGCCCAGCAGCTCTGCCTCCCAATGCCTCCACTCCCACACCGCTAGCTTATTTCCACTGTGACCGGGTGCAGCCCCGCCCTTTGAGGTTGTCGCCCAGCCAATCGCACTGGCTCCCTGGGGTGAGGCAGTGCAAGAATGAAGGGCGTGGCTGAGCTGAAGAGGCGTGATTTCGCGGGTGCCCGGTTTTCATCGCCGGCGGGGCGGGGAGGAGGCGGCCGGCATTCCTTTTTGTTCTCAGCTCCTCTCGTCATAGGCCGAATATTCGGCAAGCTGATTGGTCAAGAGCGCTTAATTGACTTTCGTCCCGCCTTTAACCACTCCCATCCTCCTCAGCAGGGCTCATGGGGTGGAGTCTAGGCTAGGGAAGGCGGGCCTTTAGACCAGCGAGTGCATTACTGCGTATGCTTGAGACTTTCGTCAGACAGGGGTCTTTTCTCCGTTTAGTGCAAGCTTTTTGCGTTCGCGCCCTGAATTGGGTTTTCCTGCCACCTTTCAACTATCTTTAACCAGCCAGAGCCCCGCCCGTGGCTCTCCCGGCTCTGCGGTTTTCTTTTATTGGGTGCTTGTTGTGTCAAGCACTGCCAGGCAGACCTAACCCCTTACACCCCTTCTTCTCTGCCTGGAAAACTACACCAAGCCCAATTCAAATGGTAGCAACGTTCAGCAGGCCCTCGGGGACATTTCTACACCACACCCCAGTCCAAAGCCAGCTTCCCCATCCGTTCTGCACTCCCCTTTATGGCAGCCTTGCTCACACTAGTTTTTCAGTAAGGTTTTATACTAATGGCGATATACCAATGATGGGAATAGAAATAGTTTTTTGACAAAAGTCCACTGTGGGCTGGACAATCGGGTCCATCACTTCTCTGGCTCATCCCTCCTTCTTACCTCTGCTCTAGCCATACGAGTCTCCTAGCTGTTCCTGAATAAAGCAGGCACAATACAGCTTGTGGGACTTTGCACTTGTTCACTTTCTTTAGAATATTCTTCCCTCATATATTCTCATGTCTCAATCTCCTCATTTCTTGCTTCAATGTCACCTTCATGAAACCTTCCCGGACTGCCCTATTTTAAAATACCTACCTGCAGCCTCATTATTCCAAATCCCCAGACCTACTGAATAGCACCAACTCCTAATACAATTTACTTACCCCTGCCCGGAACAGGTATCTTTTTGATCCACTGCTGTCTGCAATGCCATAAGCAGCACTCAACATGTTTGTTGAATGCCTGAGTGACAAACAGTTCTAGACAAAGAGGAGATAACCTTGTCCCACAATCCTTTGTGCCTGCTGGGTTTGGGGGACTAAGTGCAGTCACCCAACCCCTTCACACTGAGCCCTATCTTGATGGTGTTGTAGCTAAATACGAGAAAAGTAAAATGGCATGTGTTGGGGAAACAAGATGCAAGCAGGATTCATGGGTTCCTGATGTAAGGTGTCAGATACAAATAAAGTAGCAAGAGGATCTAGGAGCTGTGGTGGCGAAGGGACAAGTGCCTGGACTTGTAATGTAATGTAAATCAGCTGTAATGTAATGGGGAAGAACCCAGTGAACAGTGTCTAGAATACCCATAATGGAGCTGCAATAGTAGAAAAAGGGGGCAGAGGAATTTTGTGTTTGACTCAAATGCTGCAATGGTAGAGAGAGTGGACAGAGTTGTGGAGTGTTTGGGGTACTCTAGAGCAGCAATAGTGGGAAAAGTGCCTGTGGTGGGAAAACCTCCACTGGACCTACACAGATAGCACAACCACTAGATGGCAGAGATAAAGCACCTCAGTCCCCAGTGTCCTAGTATGGAATAAAAAGAGTAGAAGGATGAGATCACTAAAAAAAAAAAAAAAAAAAAAAAAAAAGTCATGAGAGGAAGGTGGCAAAGGGCATACACAATAATGGGTCTGACAATGGCTCAGAAGGCAGTGGATACAGGAACAGGCTGTGAAGGTTGTCAGGCCAGGTTCAGGGATAGGATGCACTATTCCCAATAACCAGGTTTGAATGACAGGATGAGACTCTGTTTCTAAGTTGCTGGGAGAGGAAGAGGTATGAGTGGCTTCCTCAGGCACCACCAGGTGGCCAGACTAGTATTTTCAACTATCTAAATTGTTTAGGTAAGACCAGGGACAAGGCATACAGTCTGGTGGGGCCTGAGGTGAGCATCCTATTGCTTACTCTAACCAATCAGCAACCCATAGCTAACTCTTTTCAAAGTTAGGAGGCCTCAGGACAAACCTACCAGGTAGGGAAATGGGGGTGGGGGGGAAGAAGGGAAGGTTGGGGCAGGAAAGGGTCTTCTCCTGTACAGATGTCCTCAGCTAAATATTTTCATTAAAAAACTGCAAGGCCCTCCTGCAGCAGGGAGGTTGAACTAGATGGCACCACAGGCATTCCTGGCACTGAGAACCATGCCAAAGGCTTGTCCAGGGTCTGAGTGCTTTGAGCTAGATGGGAAGGGATCTGCCCGAAGGACATAAGCCACACTGACCCAACATCAATATGGGAGTGTTAGGAGATGTAGAAGGCAGAACTGGAATCCAGTTCAAATAAATTGGACCCAGGTATCTGTTCTTTATGGCCTTACTTCTACAGTGCCTCTACTTCTTTCCTGAACAGGGCTGGCTGGAATAATAACAGCAATTCCCACATTTTCTCTGACCAGGAAACTGGCAGCTAGGGTGGGGCTGAGCCCTTCAGGTTACCATTTGAACCAGACAGCCCCAGGAAATCCCTTCCTTCCCTGGAGCCAGCAGCATGCCACGTCTGCATTAATAATTCTTTATTGGGATTCAAGGTTCTGAACAAGGTAGGAAGCAGTGGCAAGAGGGGTTCAGGTAGGGGGATAAGGATGGAAAACCAGACTTGGCTAGTTGGGCCACTGCCAGAGGTCAAATGGGAGCCCTGGGGTAGAAGAGCTCTGGAGAGAGGGGGCTGGGGGTCAGCGGATGGTGTATCGTACGTAGGGGACCTCAACGTCCTCGCCGCTCTCGTCGTTGCAGCACAGCTCAAGCACCAGTGCCCGCACATGGCGGCCCAGCTTTCGCTTCGACACACGGCTTACGATCTCTGTCATCCTGGGGGCAGGGGGGGCAGGAGAGCAGAACGTCAGGGAGGCAGAAAGTGAGAGAGAGGAAGGACAGGTGGGTGGGGGGCCCGGGTGGTGAACAGGAGTGGGATAGCTGCCAGCTGAGGCTCCCTGCCACACAACTCACGGCTGATCCAACCGTTCCTTGAGTTTGGCGGCTGGCATGAAGAAGGAGTAGAGCATAGACACGCCCTGGGACAGCATGGTGATCTCCAACTTATGTTCTTTCTGGAGAAGGGAAGAGGGATGGCAGTGTCATTGGGGTGGACAGGCCAGTCCCAAGTACACTCCGCCTTCATGTGGGGTGGGAATGAGGAAGGGGCCTCACCTTAAAGTAGTCAAGGAACTGTTTGAGGGTCATCTCCTCACCACTGGGCTGCAGCCCCTGTACCTCAAAGCGATCCCACAACGTCCACTCTTGGTTATAGTACTGCAAGACAAGGAACAGACCAGTGTGATAGGGGCCACCAGATGGTCCAGCCCTGTCATTCTCCCCACTCCACTCATGCAGAGACATGCTAAGCAAGATTGCAAGCCTCTTTTATCTAAAACTCTCTTGTGGCTTCCACCTCACACCCTGAGTAAGCACTGAAATCTCATTGCAATCCTACTCTTTACTTCTCGCCTTACTCACTCTGTTCTAGCAACATCTTTCTCATACATGCCAGGCAGGCACACTCCTACCCTTCCTTTCAGAGACTGGTCCTTCCAGTTTGAAATACCTTCCCCCTCACCAGAAGACTGCATGGTCTTTCTCTTCACCTCCTCCAAGTTTGGACTCAAATATAATTTTTTCAGCAAGGTCATTTGTGATCATCCTACATTTTAAAATCTCAAACCCATCCCCTTGCCACCCAGTACTCTCAAGTCTGCCTTATCCCGCTTGTTTTTTTTTTTTTTGGGGGGGGGGTTGCTCAATAAATACTTGAGTGAATTAAGTAACAAAGCAAGCACAAGAACTTGATAGTAATAAGCACTTAATAAATGTTGGTTGCTATTATTGTATAGTTCTTAACAATCCCCTAGGGCACAATTCAAATATCCCATCTTTTCTGAGGGTTTCCACAGGGAGAACAAAACTTGTCCTTAGCACACAGAAAGTACTCAAAAAATATGATGAGTAAATGAACAAATGGTACACAAAATGAGTAGGTACACAATGACAGAAACCTTCACTTAGTGAAAGCCTATGAAGCAAACTACAGCCAGCTCTACAGAGAAATACCCCACCTACAAATCTACCATCCCCTGATGCAGGACCTCACCTGGTGACGGGGTGCGGCAATAGGTTCAGAGAAGCCAAAGAAAGGCAGAGCCAAGTTGAGGAAACCATTTTTGTAGGAGTCAAGCTGTCGGTGCCCCTGAACCACTTTGTATAGCTCCAGACACACAAGGCCAACCACGGCTGCTGTGGTCGTGGCAATAGCTGGGATGATCTTCCCGGCAATCAGCTTGCTCTGTAGAGCAGGAGAAATCAAGGAAGACAATAGTTGAGGGGGAAAAGATTCCCAGTATACAGAACAAATGGAATGTGGGGAAATCAAGCCTGGGAGGGGGTGCAACCTCAGGTCTAGATGCCCTCACCTTGTGCCGGTCTGCAGGGGGAATGTCATAATTCTCTGCCCGGAGGTTGGATGCAGCCACAATGAAATCCATATGGAAATTGGTGTCATCATCCTTTTATGGTTGGGGGAGGATGGGAAGATAATGAGAGGATCAGAGGAAGAGGATTACTGGCCTTTGGGGGCATAACAATTAACTACTGGGCTCTATCAGATCAAAGACATGACTGGGAACATCTATTTGTTCAGGGTTACATGGCAAGCCCATGATCCAATCCCTACAAAGACCTGGGGCTGCCTCCAGATCCCCAGAGACCTGTTTTGCCCAGCCCATCAGTACTTAGCCCACCCCCCTGCCTGCCCAGAGTCCCCACCCAGCACCTTCTCAAAGTCAATGGGGTACATCTTGAACCCAGGGAGCTTTTCTGGACTGGGCAGTGTGGCCTTGAGCTCCTCTAGACGGCTGTCATCTGCAAAAAGAAAAACGACACCAACAGCCCTTTAGATCCCAGGCCAGGGTCTGAGGTGAAAACAGAAGCCCAGGTTGGGTCAAAAGGTATTCAGACAGAACAAGGATTTGAAAGGGAAAGCCAACCTCAGAGGAGGGGCAAGATGGAGAAGCAAGGCAAGGCGACAGGCACAAACCTGAAGACAGGAAGTAAAGGGATATCAAGAGTTATCTCTGGAAACACTATGGAACTGAAATGATGACACTAGGAGGAAGGGAGATGGAGAGATCCAGGTGGGAGAACTGGAGGTCTCGGGGAGAATGATGTACAGAGATGGGAGACATGGAGGAGGGTATGGGGGAAGGAGGAATGAAAAAGATATATGGAGGGGAAATTTACAGACACGATATAGAAGAAAGATGTGGAAAGAGAGAGAAAACATGAAAAGGGGAGAACAGGAGCAAAAAGAGGTTGAGACAAGTGGGAGATTTTAGATACTTTTTTACATTTATACATACACATATGAGAAGAAAAAGGAAGTAAATGCATGAAAAAAAAAGGAAAGGAAAGATGGGGAAAAATATACAGAAGGGAACATGTGGGGGTAGATATTTGGGAAGGAAAATGAGGAGATAAGAGACAGGTGAAGACATACAGAGAGGAAGTGGGAGATGGAAGGGAAATAGTGGGCGAGTAACCCAGCTACAGATGCATTATTTATAGAGGAAGAGAGATAAAAAGGAAAGGTAGGTACATAAATACACCAACCAAGGGTCAGAAAACTAAGGCCCCATGAGCCATATTCAGCCTGACACCTGTTTTATAATACCAAATTTTGTGGGAACAAAGCTACATTCACTCATTTACATGTGTATTGCTGCTTTCGTGCTTCAACTGCAGAGATGATAGCTGTGAACGTTATGTGGCCTGCAAAACCTAAGAGTTACTATCTGGCCCTTTATCCCTGATACATAGCATAAACTGAAGGAAAAAGATGGAGAGAGGTGGGGGGTATGGGGAGAAATGAGGAAGGAGTGTTTAGAGAGGAGGAAAATTATATGGAGGGCAACATTAGGGTGAATACGCACAAAGAGGAACATGGGAGTAGGAAGATGGAGGCAGATAACAAAGGACAAAGACCATTGGTGGAGATCATACCCTCCCAAATAAACAGACCAAGAAGAAACAGAGAAAAGGTTTTTTTGTTTCAAGGCAGATATGCAATGGAGCAAGAGAAACAAACAGCTAGTTCTCCTGAGGACTAGAGTGGGAAGGGAAAGGGAATGAGTTGAGAGAGAGAATTTGCCCTAACCAAACCTCTTCATTTCAGAGGAAGGGAGGGCCTAAGAAAGGTGTGGGGGAAGCTGAGGATTGGAGTCAGAGCACAGCCAGGGACAGAGGACTGGTGGGAAGGCTGAGCTGGGCAGGGGACAAGTGAAGTGGTGACTCCTGGCTGAATAGCCATAAATGCTCACCAACAGAAGCACTGGCGCTCTGCAGCTCCTGGTCAGAGACATGGATCTTTACACCAGACTTGGGGGTGAACTCGGGGACCTGAATAGCCTGTAAGAGTGTGGCCACCGCAGCTCGGTCCTGAGAGCCTATCAGCCCGTAGGTCTGGGCAAACAGGTTAGCAGCAGCCATCACGTAGTCCAGATGCAAGGGCTGGGAGAAAGCAGAGCCAGGAGGGGGAGCACATCAGCCCTCACCTGGGAAGTCTCTACCTCCTTCCCACCTACTCACCCACTGACCCTAGGAGATCCCAGGGAGGACACTTACGTTGTTGACATCAAAGGTGAGTGGGTGTGGACAGCGTTTGGGCCCAGACCAGAATGGAGCTCCTGAGCTTGTGAGCTAAGGGCATAGAGAGATTTCTGAGGTACAGGACCTGAGAGTGAAGGCCTAACAATCCTAACTCCTCAACCCTGGCCCTGGATGGGCCCTGACTCACTACAGCTGGCACTGACAGAAGGCTGGAGTTAATAATGAAAGATCCAGACTGCAGGGTACTAGAGATGGAAGTTCTGATGCCAGGCTGAAGCAGGGACCTCACTGAGAACAAACTACCACCAACTCCTAGGCACATGGTTTGTGCAAGACACAGAGCCATTCAACTAACTTTTATGGACTGACAAGCACTGTACAAACTTAGTATTAATAAATACCACTTAATCCTCACAAAAATCCCTATGAAGTAGGTGTTATTATCTCTATCTTGCTGAGGAAGAAACTGAGGTGCAAAGAGAAGTTATGTTGAGTTGCCCAAGTGCAAATGGAGCTGGGATTTGAATCCATGCTACTGTTCTCTTAACTCCAAATTTCTTCCCCATAATCCCTATAGCCCTGGAAATCCGTATGACTCAGCCCACAACACAAGTAAGGGAAGCAAAGTCTCCTGTTCAAAGGAAAGGGGATGGGAAAAGCAAGTCAGACTTCATCATTCTTCTCAGATCCCTATGCCTTGGGGCACCTGCCACAGCTGGACTAATGACCAGGAGGAGCCATGTATGTGTGTGTGAGCCCACAGCAATTTCCTGTTTCAGATTCTGCCAAATGGACCTGGCAAGTGGGCATTACCTGGTCAGGAGGGAAGTTGTGCAGCAGCTGCCGGATGTTGTTAGAGTACTGGGTGTGCCAGTGGTGGCAGGCCCATGTCACACAGTCAGCCCAGGTCTGTGGCCGCTGCAGCACCAGGCTGCGCTGCACAGCCTCCAGCACCTCCAAGGGTTGGGTGCCCGCCAGCCGCAGGGTCCGCTCCACAAACTTGGGGTCTCTATCAGGAATTGGAGTGGTCAGAGGCAGGATTACACAGTGGCCCCATGAGTGGGCTCCAGGAAAACCCCACTTTCCCCATGGAAAGCTAGTCCTGACGCCAAGTGTTATGAGACCCAAACATTCATGGATTCATTTGAAGTTTGCCTACCACTGGGAGTTACAGTAGTGAGGAAAGCAGACAGGATGCCTTGCCTGGCAGGCAGGGGATGGGGAGAGGGGGCATTTGGTTGCTTACGTGAGGTACTGGTTGACGTTTTCTGCTGGCTGTTTAAAGAGACCTTCAAACTCATCCCGAGCCCACTGCAGACAGAGCAAATGAATTACATGGGGATGAATAAATCAAATTAAAAAAACACAACTGCTCTGAGGTAAGGAACATCTGTCAAACACTGCTCCTAACCTTCCCCACTCCCCAACCTCAGCATCTCAATTTAAAAACCAATTAACTTGATCTGAGCAATGGTAACATTAGTGAATGTGTGAAAAAAATTATTCTTAAGCTCTATGTACTTCACTTGGTGTTATGTCCCAATACAAAGGTTGAGAGACCTTTTATGTAGAAACACATACTCCCTTCACAGAAGCATATTGAAGTATTAGCGAGTGAAGTGTTGTGATATACATGACATACATCAGCGTGCACACACACACACACACAAACACACAGAGAAAGAAATCAAAGAACATGTGGCAAAACAGAAATAACTATTAAATCTAGGTGATGAGTGGTATTTGAGTGTTCACCATACTACTCTTTATACCTGTTTACATGTTGAAAAATTTCCAAAAGAAAAGTTAAAAAATGAATGAACCATACTAAACACCTAGGCTGCTGGATGGGAAGTGAGAGAGGAATGTTTGGAGAAAAAGTACATCTTGTACTTAGGCTTGCAACACCTGAAGGTCAGGAGCCCGGATGCTGAAAGGCAGGGTGCCTATTCCCTTCCCTCACCCCTGAAAGCTGATCACCTGCAGGGTGTGCTCAATGGCATTAGGGAAGTTCTTCAGCGTGCAGATGGGGATGGACTTCTCAGGTGGGTCCTGGCTAGAGCTGTATGACTCTGTCAGGAAGGGGATCACCACCTGCACGTTGCCCTTGGTGCCCAGTGTGCCTGATTCCAGCAGTGGTTTACGGTAGTACACGCAGCGGCGGTCCATGTACATGCCTGGGAGTATGAAGGGGGAGGGACATCAGGAGAGTACAGAAAGACAGGCATCCCCAACACACATACATACATACACCCCTGCCCTTGACCTCCTCACCCGACTCCAAACTCACGGGCATCCACGTTGTCCAGGGCATTGGCCACACCATCCAGGTTTTGGAAGAAATCATCGTCATAGATGCGCTCTGTGTCAGGGCCGACACGGTTCTGGTGGCTTGTCACCATGATATGCGGATTCATTTGGCGCACAGCTGCAGCAGCGGTGTCAGATTTTAACTTCTAGAGGATGGAGGAAGGGTAAACAGCTCAGTTATTCGTACATTCAACCAAAGGACCTCAGGAGGCTCCCTGATTTAACAAAGCCAGTCTGTTGACAATGCCTCATGGCTGGGACTGTAATAAATGTGGCAGGAGTTCAGTGGAAAGGGAAGCAGTGGCCAGACACCAGCTGAAAACAACAAGCCAGCTATCTGGTCTCAGCACTCAGGGTTGGGGTACATTCCCCCGCCAAAATAAAAACAGGATCTAAGCACACAGACAAGCAAGATTCCCTCAGAAGCCCCAAGTCAGGTCCTGTCCCTTCTGTCCTCAGAACCCTACCCTGGCTCCCACCTCCACTGAGGGTAAAAGAAGCTGGCCCCATTTTCTCTAGCTCACCTACTACCCTCTCACCTCTCAATCATGGCCTGGGTACACATCTTGGCCTGGAGCACTCTTCTACTCCCTCATACCCTCCAAGTCTACAGACCCTTCCTCAGTCTCTGTGATCAAAACTGCAAATCCACATCTTTAAAACAATTTTTTTTTACTGATTTTTAGAGAGAGGGGAAGGGAAGGAGAAAGAGTGGGAGAGAAACATCAATGTGTGGTTGCCTCTCATGTGTCCCCTACTGGAGACCTGGCCCGCAACCCAGGCATGTGCCCTGACTGGGAATCGAACCAGTGACCCTTTGCTTCACAGGCCTGTGCTCAATCCACTGAGTTACACAGCCAGGGCCAAATCCACATCTAGGACCCATCTGATTTCCCTCGTTTTCACTGTTCCTTTGCACCGTACTTACCATGAACTATAAATAACGCTATTCCCCAATGGAAAGCTTACCAGATAGATCTCTGTATTACCCAGCTTCTATCTGTGCAGAGAAGAGTGAACCTAGCAGGTATGAAGCACTTCCCAATGAAAGGCCTGCCTGCAAGACTGGCCCTTGGCTGGCATCTGGGGTGCTGGACTTTGGGAGGGTTCTCACCATTCCTTACATGATAAGGATGGCTCTCTGTGCCTGGACTGCTTAAGCAAACAACATGGTTTGTGCACAACACCTGCTTTCCTTCCAGAAATGTGGTGCTTGGGTACATGTCCAGTACAGGGTGCTTATGTGACCAGCCCACAGTAAAAACCCTGGGTGCTGAGTCTCTAACAAGCTTCCCTGGTTGACAACATTTCACATGTGTTGCTGCAACTGGCTACTAGGGGAATTAAGCATGTCCTGTGTGACTCCACTGGAAAAAGAGTTTTGGAAACTTGTGCCTGGTCTAATCCAGACTTCGCCTCGTGTACCTTTCCCTTTACGGATGTTGCTCTGCATCCTTTGCTAAAAGAAATCATAGCTGTGAATACAACTGAGTACCTGCTAAGTTTTTTGAGTTCTTGTGTATCACTGAACCTGGGAGTACGTCGGAGGACCCCCACCACACTGTCCCAATAGCATGGATAAGAAGTCAAGGGAAAAGAAAAAAAAGAGATGAAAACTGGTAGATTCAATGGAAGGGTACTCACTCAATAAATGTTTGTTGAATGAAAAGAGAGAAACTGAAGGAAAGAGCTGAAGGAAAGAAAAAGGCAAAAAGGACTCCTTTCCAGAAAAAATGGGAACAAAGACAGAAGGAAAGTGAGGTGACAATGCCCTGCCCCTCACCGTAACATCCCAGGGCCGGAACAGAAACTGTCGGTTCAGATTTGATTTCTCAATGGTGTCCATGTCTGTGACGACAACTTCTCCACCCTTCCCACAACCCAGCCCAATCATGGCGAAGTTCTTGAGCAGCTCACAGCCAATGGCTCCTGCACCCACCTAGGAAGCAGCCAAGGAGAGAGACAGCCTGGTTAATGCAGGTTAGCTTAAAGCCACCAATCACTCTTCACTCCTCCTGAGGGCAACAGGAGCCTGAATGAGGGTCTAGTGCCACATACTCAAGTCCCAAAGAAATAACCAACCATTTGAGGGAGGCAGCACCAAAAGGGGTTAACAGAAGGTTAACCCCTTCTGTTAACCCCATTAGGCTTTCCCTCAAGATAAAGAAAATAGCAAAAGGCATGTAAACAGAAATGTAAGAACCAAAAGACCCTCCCCCTCTCAGGAGACAGGAGACCCCGGAAGAGGCAGCCAGAGGCCAGGAGAGGTGAGGGGAGTTGGTGTCCAAGGGGATCACTCACTAGGAAGTACTTCTGCTTGTTTAGCTTCTCTTGCATTTCTGAGCCAAATACAGCTACCTGCCCATCGTAACGGTTCTGGCGCTGAGGAATGAGAAGGGAAGAGGCTCAGAGAGGACCCTTGCCAGAAATACACCCCCCAGTGGCACCTTTCCTATGTGACACACTCACATACCGGGAGACACTTGTCCTCTGTGATGGTTCCTTTGTCCTCAGGGAGACACTCCAGAGCATCGAAGTATAGCCACTGCATGATGGGCATGAACTTCCCAGAGCAGGCCTGGAGATTGGGGAGGAAAGGCAAAGTGGTCAGTAGTCAATGGGAGCAAAACACAGAAGGACAGCAAGTGGTGGAGTCAGGGAGGTACCTGGCCTAGCCCCAACCCTGCTATTCTCTATCTATGCTGACCTTCAAGACCTCCTGGGCAGCCAGGCCCCCAATGAAGGCATTTATGGGTGCCAGATCTCCAGCAGCCACATATGCCAGCTTCCGGATGAGGTCCTCATCCAGGCTTTCCTGCTGCACTCCTGGCAGGGCTCGAGCATTCACAGCCCGGGCTAAGGTCACCAGCTCTGCTGCATCCTCCTGGTGGGGCAGGAGCAACCAAAAGCACAGCTATCAGGCTACAGTGGGGAAGAGTAGACAGGGAGAGAGGCATGCTAGGCCTTCAGTGACAAGGTCATCTGCCCTGGCTGGCTTGCCCATATACCCACCTCATTGTGGGACCGAGGGGGCTGGCCATGCTGAGCACAGAACTGGTGCAGAGCCTGGAATCCAATATGCAGCTGAGCAGGGCGGGAATACTTGGCGAAGTCCGTCATCACAAATTCGGGCTCTACCAGTGAGGCCAGCAAAGATTTCTGTGGGGGGGAAGGGCATCAGAACCAGAAGAGAAGAATACAGAACCTGGAAATGCCCAGAACCACCCCTATAGCCCACCACCCTCCACACTCACAAAGCTGATCTTCTTAGGTACTTTGACCTGACTGACGATACCACCACGGATGTAGTCAGAAAAGTTGGAGGTGTCACAGATGCTAAAGGTGTAAGGACCTAGGGGAGACATGGAGGCCATCAGGCTACCCATTCTCCCTAAAACGCACAACATCCCCAAGATAAGGAAAAATCCATTCCTGACCCAGCTCAGACATCCGGAGCAATTTTTCCACCCCAGGTTCCACTTGGACATTAGAAACAATTTGCCTTCTGTTGCAGACCCAGCTCCAGGGCCATGAGACCCTGTGTCCCTGGCCCCAAGTCTATACTAGAAGATGCTCCTTGCCATCTGTCCCAGTCAGCTCAGACATAAGTGGATCCTCTGATCTGCTCTGTTCAAACACCAGAGACCTTTCCCCCTCAGTAGATACCAGAGACCTATTCTCCCAGGAACAGCCAAGACATGAGATAGTACCTCCCCCACCCTACCAGCTGGGATTGGACCCCCAGGAACTGTTTCTGGTTCAATTCAGATACCCAGGATGTGTTTCCCCTTGCTTAGAGCCCAGGGACACACTTCCTATCTCCCCTGACTTCCCCATGGCCCTAGCTTACCCAGAACTTTGATCTCTATGGGCTGACTTCCATTGAGTTCAACCATGCCCTGTACTTCTGAAAAGGAGACAAAGTCGCCACTCTCAAACCCGTGTCGGGCCTCATCCAGGCAGGTAACCACACCAGGGTTGTCCTGGTTCAAAGAAGAGTGGTCTCAGAGACAAGCTCAGGGTAACAGAAGCAGAAAAGGCAACCCTACTATTGCCCATCCACCTGCTAGGATCCCTGTGCTGTTCTCCTCACCTTGGTGATCATAGAAATCATAGCACTGAGTGGCTGTTCTCCATTGGAGTCAGTGATGACCATTTCCTCTCCAAAGTCACAGAAGAGTTGCCTGTGAAGGGGGCAACAGGGCTGATGTCCAAGTTCCCATACACATATGTCTTTCAAGATTTCATATGTCTTTCAAGATGGGGGGATTTCATATGTCTTTCAAGATGTCTTTCAAGATGTAGCAAATACATCATATGTCTTTCAAGATGTAGCAAATACTTGCTACATGTCTTTCAAGATGTAGCAAATACTTGCTAAGCAAATTCAGCCCATCCCTGCTAATCAGATGGCGTTCATGCCACATGGGGAGGTAAATACACAATCTAAAACCCAGGTGGCATAATCAATAAAATATATATTTAAAATAAAATAAAATAAAATAAAACCCAGGTGGCTAAAGGGGGCTGCGGGCAGTGAGAGTTTGAAGGTCTTGACCTGGGCCTTACAGAGATTAGGGGAATGGGTAGGGGCACTCACCCAAATAGGCCCCGTGTGTCTGCCACCACCAGCTTGATGCCATGACTGTGACAAAACTCACCCACCAGCAGCTGGTCCTCCAGAGGAGTGTTGGTGAGGACCACCACCTGTGGACAGGCAGAGAGGTGGAGACTCGGGGGGCAGAATAACGGAGGAAGCTTGGTGTGAGGGTTTAGGGAGCCCTGAGGGCTTTGCTAATAGTTCAGCCCTTTCAGAAACACAAAATACTGTATCTACCGCGTGTCAGATTCAGAGCCAGTGAAACTCAGTGAAGAGAAACTGAGTACCTAAGAATTCCTAGACCAACGGCAGGCTAGGTAAAGAGGCAGCTGGGAGGAGTCTGATCTGACTCATTCATTTGCCAACACCCACTGCCGCCTGCCTAGAAACCTACCATGCCCTGTGAGACACAGAAGAGGTAAAACCGTCCCAGCCAAAGTCTGAGCTCAATCCTACCACACCCACTTGCTCCCAATTCTCAAGACAATGCCTGCTTAGCCATACCCTTGGGACTTTCCTCTCTGCCTGAACTCCTACCCTTCCCCAGGCTGAGCTCCTACCCCCTACACCTCAGGGTTCAGCTGCAGTACGCTCTGGCTGCTGGGACATCCCAGGACAGAATCTCAGCTCCCACAGCTCCTCTTTTTGGCCCAGAGCTTTTATTTAACAAACAACCAGATGGCTCTAATCATGTGCCAGCTGCTATTCTAAGTGTTTAGCCCTCGCAAAAACTCTATTAGGTCTGTATTACTACCACTCCTACAAACAGGAAAAAGTAAGGCACACCAAATTAAGTGACCACCTGAGGTCATACTAATAGAAGCAGAGACTCATGCCAAAGCAGTATGGCTCCAGTTTGTGCTCATATCGTATGCTGTACTAGCTCTCTGTCCACATCTTCCCCCACCCCTGAAAAGACACATCCAGGGTCTAAATCCTGCCTGCACCCCTTAACTGCACCCCCAGCATGAAACCTGGCACATAGGACAGTCCCTTAAATATTGGACAAATAAACACACCAGTAATGGGCTCGAGAGAACAGGACAGGAGGCTGGGCTTTGCTTGAGGTACCTGGAAGCCACTAAGGAAGTCTTCAACAAGGGGGCCAGTATAGGCACTAACAGGCACATAGCTGTTGAGCTCAGCGAGGCGGGGCTGGGAGACCTCAGCCCGGTTTTTACCAATGTCCTCCTCCCGCAAGTAGAACTGCAAAGTAGATTAAGGGATGAAGTTAAGTGGCTATAAAGCCTGGGGGGCTGGAGCCTGGGCAGAGAAAAAGGGAGTTAAAAAGGGTACCTGTGAGGAGAGGTCAGACCACTGAGCAATGCCCTGATCATGTAGGGTGACAGCCTTGACCCCACCAAGGATGATGTTTTTGGCAATCTCCACACCCAGGCCCCGCAGGCCTGATACCAGTACGCTGGATGTCTGGAGCCGTTTCATTGCTTCATGGCCCAACACATACCTGCCAGGTTAGGGAAGCACGCTGGGTCAGGGCCTGGCCCTCCTGACCACATCCTCTCAGAGCCCCCCCTCCCACCTCTCTGCCCAACCTCAGCCCCACTTACAGCTGCCGGGAGTAAAGGCCCTCATCTATGTCTGCTTCATTACCGTTCTTCGCCATTCCCTAGGGATGGAGGGGAAGAATAACAGGTTCAAGGAGACACATAAGAATAGAGTGTGGACACAGGGGACAGTGATACAAAAGATATTCCCACCCACCATCCCCACTACCCCACCTGCCAGTTTCTAGGAAAAAAGATACTCACGTTGGTTGGCAATGAGGGCACTTCAGATAACACAGAGTGGGCAGGAGAACAGTGAGAACCCGGCTTTGGATCAGGCCCAGACACGCGACGTCTCTTGGACAGCGGCGAGCCGGACATCTAGAGGGAAAAAGGTGGGTTAGGCAAGCCTAGGGAATGTGGATGTTTCTGCTGGTTACTGGAGACTGTGGGGGAAGCAAAGACTTAAGAGCTAGCATCTCCATTTTACAGAAAAGGAGACAAGTACAGAGATGATGTGACTTGCCCAGGGTTACACAGCTGTCAGAGCTAAGATCTGAACCCAGGTGGTCTGCCTTACAATCCATGCTGCTGACTACCAGGCCATTCACCTTTCTCTCCAGCCCAGCAAAAGGAGGGAGAGGCACCAATCCTGTAGGGCAAAGGAGTGACAAGGAGAATGTGCTTGTGGGGAAGTCAGATGAGGGATGGTGATTCAGGTCAGCCTGCCATTCCTTAACAGATCTTATTTAACCCCTGTGAGCTCAGTTCCCTCACTTGTAAAACTGGGATGATAATACCCCTTACCTACCCCCATGGAGTTATTGAGATAGAACACATACTATAGAGCCTGGCACAGAGCAGGTGGGCAAGAATGAGCAGCCATTTTCCTCTTTCTTAACCCCAGGGACAGGGGTGAGGGAGGGAAAGATAGCATGGACATCCAGCAGGGTGGTATGATGGCACAGAACCCAGTTGCCAGAGGGGCTCAGGAAGGAGCCCAATACTCCCTCCCACCCCAGCCCTGGAAGACACCCAGGCCAATAAAAGGTGGCAGGGAGAGAGAAGACGCTCACCTCCCATGCTTCATCTGCATGTGGAGTCCCTTAAGCATATTAACAATAACAATAAGTGTTAAGAGTACCCCCCTGGGCCAAACGTCATACTAAGGACTTCATGAGCCTTGCCTCATTTTGTAGTCAGGGAACCTCCATGGGGTTGGAACTACTATTGATAACATTCCCCAATTCACACTGAAGGAAAAAATTAACTTAGGGACGTGTGGTGACTTGGCTAAGGTTTCCACAGAGTGTGACCAAGCTGGGCCCAGACCAGGGATCTGCTGTGCCTGAAGCCCAGGCTGCCTTGTAGTGTGATCAGGTGTCATCCCCTTAGTGGTCCTGACCCTGTAAATCAGGGTTGAGCATCCTTGCCAGACAAATAGGAAAACTGAGTTTAAAGGCCAAGTGAACTTGCCAAGGGTCACACACTAGTCCTAGAGACAGAACAATACAGACTGCTATGGAACTGAAATCTGGGGGTGAGGGTGGTGACTGGATCCAGACGCTGGGGAATCATTTACCCTCGCCGCTAATGCCCCTCTAGGCCTCTGTTCTACCCTGAGCCCATTCTAATACCCAATCACACTGAGTACTCCCATTGTACCTAAGATTCCATCTTGGCACTTGTTACACTCCAGTGCTAAGCAAGATGACAGGAGCTTCCTGGTATCTATGAAGGACTTATTACCTGTTAGTCACAGAGTCAAAGGCTTTGTCTAATATTAAAGCCCATGGACCCAGTAACCTTATGGCCACATCGCAAAGAAAACAAAAGCCCAGGGAACTACAGTCACTTGCCCAGAGATTGTGGAACTGTTTGTCAAATGCTTCCTGGGGGAACAGAATCAGGACCCAGCTCAGGGCCCAGGGCCCAGTGCTAAGGGACGAAAGAGCAGGAAGGAGAACCCAGGAGGCACAAGGCTGGCTAGGGCCAGAGTCAGCCAGCTGTATTACTAGAATTACTACCAAGAACCAACCAAGGTAGGTTAGAAATAAGAACCAGCCAAGGTAGGAAAAGACTTGGTGAATTGGGGAAACAAAGACAAATTACATTTTCCCATTTTCTGACTCTTTGACCTGGTTAGGGAGCTCATCTCCTCTGAGCCTCATTTTCTCCAAAAGAAGGGACAAATGGAACTATCCTCAAGGGGCTCTTGGGAAGGTTAACAAAAACCAAGGTCTGTAGTCATAACTCAGAGATCTGAGGACGTAAGTTCCTCACTGGGCACATACAGTGGCCTCCATTACTCATCTCCTTGCCTTGTCACTGGTTTGCTTATTTGGGATACACCACCTCCCCACTCCCTAAATCAGAGATGATCCAGGGCCAGAATGATCTTTAATATCTTCATCTTTTACCTCTGGATCCCTACCTAGTGCTGGCAGCAAGGGCCTGAACAGGTTTTGGTTAATTGTTCAAGAGTGAACTTCAGTTGCAGAGGTTTGGAACAGGCCAATATAAAGAGAAGCAGAAGGGTCTAGGGCAGAAACCCCAGAGAGGAGTTAAGATCACCCACCTTCAGCACAAAATCAATACACTTTCCCCCTTAACATATGCTCAAATACTATCAACTCTTCAACAAAGCTGAACTGGGGGCTCAGAGTTTCAGAACTTGCCTGAGGTCTCCAAATTGGTGATTTTGAAGCCTGAACATTCTGTATTACCCAAACCAAAGAAGTTCTGAGGTAGGAGTCCTGGAGCAGGTTTGAGAGAGGGCAGGCACAGGGTCAGGTTATTAGGATGGAGAACCTAGAGCAGGGGATTCTTGGACCTGTCAAGCTTCCTAGAAGGGATTAACTGAGAAGTCCCTAGGAACAGAAAAGAGAGGAGTCAGGAGGCAGTTGTCGGAGTCCAGGCGCTATAGGAGGTGGGAAAGGAGATGGTAGAAACCATGTGGGACAGGTGGGGTGGACTAGGCAAGGCTGATTAAAACTCAAAATTTTGGAAAGAAATCTTTTGGGAAGGGCCAGGAAATTATACTGGAGACCCCCAGAGGCTGAAAAGAGGTAGGAGGGCAGTTGCTGGGCCCCACAGAACCTGCACAGGGAATGGGTAGGGGATTGTAGGGCCAAGGTGGCTGTAAGATCATCTTGGGTCTGGGGGGAGGGGTATTCCCCATCAGGAGGATGCTGGGGGCCTGAGGCAGATGCTGATGGCAGAGAAGAATCTTTGACTAAAAATAGGGACTTGCAAAGGGAGAGGTATTTCTGACATCTATGTCAGAGTCCCAGGAGGCTATGAGGATAGATGCTGAGGCCCAGGGATTTCTACTAGAGCACAATGGCCTTGTTTTGCTCTCACTGGTATAGGCTAGGGACTGTAGCTTCTCTGAAATGATGGAAAGGAGAGGCTAAGCCCAGACAATTCTGGGCCCCGAAAGTTCAGTAAGGAGATACAGGCTAGTTCACCAAGTGGGGTTGGGTTTCTCTGACCAACTATGCAGGATCCTATGGAAGCTTGGAGAGTAAAAAGAGTAGAAGCTGAGAAGGGGCTTTCGTACTCTGATGGAGCACAACTGTGACTGCTGGGGGAAGAGACATCTGATGATGATACTGGGGACCTCTGGCTGAAGATGGTATAGAGCGTGAAAGGCACTGAAGGCCGATTCTGAAGCCTGATGTGAAGTTAAGGGATCTGTGAGAAAAGCTGGAACCCTGGTTTGCTTCTGAAAGCAGAGGTTGAGTGAAGGGTGGGGTTTGAGAGGCAAATAAATCTCTGGATGAAGAGGCCTAGGATCCAACAGGGTCCATGGGGAAAGATGCTGGCAGGGGGATTTCTGATGGAGGATTATGTGCCCAAACAGTTCTTCTCTGGTGCCTGGTCCCCTGGGCGGCTCTGAGGGAAGATACTGAAGGTTAGGTATATCTCATGGGGGAGATGTTGTGGCCTGCGAGGGGTAGTCTCTTAAGAAAATACTGGGACCATGAAAAAGGAGGTATCCCTTTATAGTAGAGACAGTCTCTAGGGACAGACTCTAGAAATTGAAAGGCGTCTCTAAAGGTAAGTGCCGAATGAGCCATTTGAATAGAAGTGCTAGGCCCAGAGGGTTTCTAATGGAAGATGCTAGGGCCAGGATGGGTTTGGGAAACCTGAGATATAGGCGGGCAGTCTTTTAGGGAAGCCAGGCCCAAATGGCCTTTTAGAGGATTTAGTCTCCTTGGAAGCTCTGAAGGCAGGCTGTGTGTGCTTGTGTGTTGGGGTGCCTGAAGGAAGATGCTAGAGAAGAGTCTCAAAAATGAACAAAAGCCTGTGAACCCTCCTTCTCCAGGGTCTGGACTCTCTTGGGAACTGTGAGGGCAAATACCGAGGGATTAGGGGTGTATGAAGGGAGATTCAAGAGAAGAAGGTCTTTAATACTTGGTGATCCCTGAGGGGAAATGGCCCCACCCTAAGATGTGCTCCCACCACCGATCCCTATAGTCCTAGTCACCACAGCTCACCCTGTCATCAACCCGGCCCAGCAATGACTCTGCCTCCTCCAATGCACCCCGAAACCCTTGCCAAGGTGCTGAGAACAGTCGTTCCTTACCAATGCCGGTTCCCCGGGTCGCGCCGCCGCCAACTCCTCTAGGAGCCGAAGCCAAGCTCGGCCACCGCCCTCCTCCTTTTCCTCCTCCCCACTGTCTGGGCTGATGAGAGTTGCTGCTGCCTAAGCTGCCTTCTCCTCCCCAGGCCGTAGTGGTTGCTCTTGTCCCAGCCACCTCCTTTACCCAACCGCTGACACAAGATGGCGGCCGCTGAGCGCGAGGCCGGAACAAAACCTTGGGCCCCACCCCCAGAACCCGGATGCAAGCAGACCTCGCCCATTGTGGTCCCGGACTGTCTGAGATTCATCCAGAAAGGAATAGCTCCATCTGGTGGCTACTAAGGCACTAACTAGGAAAACAGGTAAAAAACAGGCCACGCCTCATGGAACCTGAATAATGAATAAGTCTTCGCAGCCAGGCTACCATGGAAACTAAGAAAGGGCATCAAGCCCACACATCCCGGTCATGAATTAGGCATGAGGCCGTGTGGTTGGCTGACTAACACCCAGCAACCAAAAAGCCAATGTTAAAACATGGAAGCCACACTCCACTGTCATGAATAATGAATAATCTTACAGCCAGAACTCAAGGAAACCAAGGCCACATCTTTCATGAATAATGCATAAATCTTGGTGGGCTGGAATAAAAGAGGCAGATACACCTACTACTGCATATAATATTCTTTAAGGGGGGAAATGGGGTACTACAGGGAAAACACATTCTCCCACCCCCCACTTATGAATAATGAGTAATGATGCTGAAGCAACTCAACCTGGAAACTCAGGGAGGTCAAGAGAGGTCCCACACACTTATCATGAGTTATGCATGAGACTGGATGGAAAGCCTTGCCTAGCAGGGGTGTCCAACCTGCAGCCCATGGGCCACACATGGCTCAGGATGGCTATGAATGCAGCCCAACACAAAATCATACATTTACTTAAAACATTGAGATTTTTTTTTGATTTTGTGTCACAATGCATTTAATCTGTGGCCCAAGACAACTCCTCTTCTTCCAGTTTGGCCCAGAGACACCAAAAAGGTTGGGCACCTCTGAATTAGGTACTCCAGCCAGGGCAACATGGCCATGCCTGGTCATGAATAATTCCAGACCTAACCACAGAGCCACAGGGAAAAAACCCAGAAGTGTAGTTGCCTCCTCCCCATCCCTGACTGACTGCATGCATGCACGTGAACCAGGGCTTGTTGGTCCAACCAAATCCAGACTCATTACATGCCGTTGACAGGTGCCTCAGTCTCCACAGTTGTAAAATGGGGATAGTAATCTACCTCATAAAGGCAATATGCGTTATCAAAATCAAAGAATATGAATTATGAGCAGTGCTGGCATAGGACACTGTTAAATTTTTAAATATCACATATTAACACAAAGGTAATATGTAAACGTGTTTATGTTAATATACAGTTAGTTGTGGGTGGGTGAGGGTATAACCAGTCACTGAAAAAAAAACCCAACTTGAGGCATTATTTTGAAAATAATGCCTTGCCCTGGCCAGTGTAGCTCAATTGGTTGGAGCATCGCCCTGTAAACAGAAAGGTTTCAGGTGTCATCCCTAGTCAGGGCACATGCCCTGTTCAATCTGGAACATGCCCTGTTCAAACAACCAATTGATGTTTCTCTCTCTCTCTCTCAAAACAATGAAAAAATATCCTCAGGTAAGGACTTAAAAAATTACAAATATAATAATGCCTAAAACACCCTCCTAGAAGGACACTGGAAAGCTAAGGCCACCAATATCCATTAAATAGGTAGGACAGACTACCAGATCACCAGAGATAAACCCCAGCCACACAATAAGCACTCCGAACTCTGTCAAATAACAGTAGATCCCATTAATAGATATGGTGGCTCCTGTGGTGTTTCCTTTCCGTGCATTGTGCCACTGAGCTCTAGAATGCAGAGCAGGAAATCAGTTCCTTCTGGTGCTTCACGTCTCAGCTCAAAGGTGACCTCCTAAGAGAGTTCTTAAACCCTCACAGAAAGCATTCCCACCCACCAACGACTGGGATGAATAGCTGTGTAACCTGGGGCCAGACACTTCACTTCTCTAGCCACTGTTTCCCCACCCAGAAAATGAGGATGGTAACCTACATTGTGACAGAGTCTAGAACAGTGCCTGGCATGTAGTGTTATATGACTAACATTAGTAGTAGTACCATTAAATTGGGGGAGGGGATTATAGCATTTGATTAAGACTATAGTCTCAGGAACTAGAATGACTAGATTTGAATGCTTGCTCAGCCACTCACTGACAGTAACTGAAGGCAAATCACCCTACTGGTGTCCCAGTTTCCTCAGCTATAAAACAGGATAATAATAAGCTACTTCCTAGTAGTGCTGTTGTGAGGATTAGATGGGCTAATAAAGTGTTAAATGAGTGTAAACTAATCTGATCATCATTTTGCCCATACTCATTTTTCAGGCTCACAGAAAGATTTGCCAAAGATCACACAGCTGGCAAGTATCAATGGGATTTGAATCTAGAGCCTTTGTTGACAATCTGGGATCAGTGGGCTTATAAAAATGAACCACACACAAGGCCTTGTCCGTTCCCTAGATGAAAGGTTTTAAGCTTGGAGCCTATAAGGGAAAGCTAACAGTGGATCATACAGATGAAGCCCTGAAAGCTACACCCATATGACTTCTGTACAATGTCCACAGAAAAGTTGCAGAAAACTCGTGGAGCTACTCACCTTTGCGATTAATCAGTGAGTTCTAGTTTGCCAGGCAGACTGTAGAATACTCCTTCAGCATGCTGATCCGCTCCTGGTGAGTAATTCACAAGCCATACTTCCAGCGAACTAGGTGGAAAAGAGGCAAAAATGGACTTCCTCACAGCCCCACCTCCTCATGAGCGGCTGAGAAAGGCCGGGTGGCACCCTGTACCTTAGGTAGCGCCTAGGGCTCCAGCGTCCCTTCTACAGTCTCGGTGGGGAGCTCCTCTCGCTACCAACTTGTGGGGCCCGACATGTCCAGTCTCTCCGCTCTAGGTACCCAAGCGCGCGCGGCGGGGGGGGCGGGGGGACCGCATCATAGAACCAGAGGTCACAAAGGCCACAGGTACCCTAACAATGCCACGTCGGTCCCGAAGGTTCCCACTGTCGCCAGTAACTTTCCTGAAACAAGCCCTCCCAAAATTTTGCCTTGACTTCGGGAACCTCAAACTTCGCCTTCCCCTTAGGGAGCACCCCAAATTCTGCCCCATGGACAGAATACTCATACATGGACCCTAAGGGTCTCCCCTATCATCCCCCTAAACTCTGCGAAGAGGCATATAAACCCTGCCTCCAAAGGATACTTACTAAAACTGACTCCCACATCCCACCCCAGAGTCCCCAAAGGCTATTTCCCTAAGGTTCCCTCAAAACAACCACTTCTAAAAGCCACCCTGGACCCAGAGCCTCCAAATATGCCCACTGGGGAATCCCTCAAACTGAGACTACTCCCTCAAATGCGGACACTGTGCTAAAGCTCACCCTCAGCATTGGACCGAAGCCTCGTCTTCCTGCTGGAGAGAGAGACCGACGACGCCACGGGGTAACGGAAAAGTAAAGTAGCTCCTCCGTCGCCGAACAGCCAGAGTTTGCGCGGAGCTCGAAAGCGCGGGGCCTGGGAGTGCTGCGGTTGGGATGTACCACAGGCACTTAGAGGGGCGTCCGCTTCTGCTCCCGCGCTGTTGGCGGCCCATGTCAGACCCAGACACCCCTACAGGTTGTGGTCCTGCCCGAAAGCGCGAGGCATGATGGGGGTAGTAGTCCGGTTTAGGCAGCCCCTGTGGTGCACGTGGTGGGCGGCCGCGGCCAGGGTATTAGAAAAAGTAAATTAGGCTTGGATTTCAGAGTGGCGCTCTGGGGGGTGGGAAATGGAAGCGGAATCGTTTTCCGTCAGATCTTTCCCTTGTCATTTATCCTTTGCCTCATCTCAGAGTCCTGCCCTGATACCCTAGTAATGTAGTCAGGGAATGCCTCTCAGAGGAGGTTGCATGTGAAAAGTGAAGTGAGCCACTTCTAACACGGGAAAAAACATTTCGGTGCAAAGCCACGAGGTTGGAAGCTCTTGGGCGTGTTTGAGGAAGAGCACGCAAGTCTGCGTAACTGGAGAGGAGTGAGGAAGGGGGAGCACTGAGAGATGAGGTGGAGGCCATGTCAAGTAGGGCATTGTAAGCCAGAGATACTTGGTTTTTATTCTAAGATGGTGGAGAGCTGTAAAAAAATCTTTATTTAATACAGAGAGAGTGGGAGGGAGGGAGAGTACAGCGATACGAGCTCGATGTGCGCTCGACATCCATCGGTTGCTTCCTGCACACGCCCAGGCCAGGAACCAACCGGACCGAACTCACAACTGAGGCACTTGCTGGGACATGGCACTGAACCTGAGAACTTCTGGTTAATGGGACGCCAGGAAAGTCATTATATAATCTACCTGGATGCTCTATGTGGCGAGAAAACAAATTCAGGAGAAAGGTGGAAGCAGAAAAACCAGTGGAAAAGCTACTGTGAGTCCAAGAAGTGATGAGGAGGATCACACTAAGGTGGTGAAAGTGGCAGTAGTTAGGAGGGGGCACTCTAGTCAAGATCTGGCACCTTTTCATTATTCCAGAAAGCTACCTTGCAATCCTTTCCAGTGAACACCACCCTCTTCACCTCTACCCAACTGACTGCTGTCACCATAAATATATTCCATGTGATTGAGAACACGAGTGGACATACAGTCTACACTTTTTGTGTCCTACTTTTCCACGCTTGTGAGATTCAATTTTGTTGTATCAGTATTTTGTTCTTTTATTTGCTGAATTGAATTCCATTATATGAATAGACCATAATTTACCCAGTTATGACCAGCCTTTGGCTATTATGAATACAGCTGCTATGAATACACATATAAAAAGTCATTTTGTTGATGTTCGCATTTATTTGGAGGTAAATATCTAAGAATGGAATTGTTAATTAGTAGGATAAGCTTATGCTTATCTTTTTACGAAACAGCCAGAGTTTTCCAGAATGGCTGTGCAATTTACTACTGCCCGCCATATCTGAGGATTCCTTGTTGGGGCCCTGTGGTAACAGCCCTGGAGAGGACAGGGACAAGGGCGGACTCAAATAGACCCTGGGACCTGGGATTGGCAGGCCAAGCCTCTCTGTCTCTACTCCTTGGGGTCATCAGCCTGTTGAGGGTACCGGGCCTATAGGTGCCAGATTGCCTATTGTCATCCATTTGGAGATGCCCTCAGGCATTGTCCCCAGACCCAGGGAGGGCCAGGTGAAGTTTAGCTGTGCCATTACAGAACAAATGCTAGGGGATGGGGTATCTGAAATCCTGGTTCTGACTGAGGGTGACTTTAAACCCAACAGTGCCTTGGTAGTGCTAGATTTCCTGGTACAGTATGTATGACCAGCCGGCCCTGATGAGGGTGAAGGGCTATCAGGATCCTGTGACTTGGGGCACAGGCCAGAACCCCATGTTCTGCCCACCCCACACCCCCATTGAGCTGGTACCTACCATGTACCAGACGCTGTGAATGCCACCACTGCCACCCACCTCAGCCTGACAAGGCCCCTTGTCTATGTGTTTATGCCCCTGTATCTGTGTCGGCCACAGACAATGCTGGGACATGAGAAAGAGACATGCAAGCTGTGGGCTTTTCAGCTTTTATTATAAAAAGAACATGATTCCGGCCCAGTTTTCCAAGTCACCAACTCAAAGTCTGACTTGGTCAGGGTCTCTCTGGCTGGGGGTGGGCTGGTAGACAGGTGCAGGGCCCTGCTCAGATCACTCAACATTTCATCTTCCCTGCCCCAGGCTGAACACCAACAGATGTCTAAGTAGCTCTTGCATGTCCTCACTGGGCCTCGTTGAAGCGGGTCACCATTGTCTTGTGCAATGTTTCCTTGTAGGACTCAGTTGAGGTGACCCCATAGGAGCTGCCTCGGGCACCTAAGCCAGAGCCCCGCACCCGCGTCTGGGCCTGTGTGAGGAAGGCAGGCTTGGTCAGGTGGGCTGGGAGCAAGGTGGGGCTGCAGCAGAGAGAAATGGAGGATGGGGAAGGGATCACAGGAGACTTGCCTCAATGGGTGTCACAATGCCCTGCTTCTTTCGGCCCAGGCCACTGCCCTCTTTCCAGCCCATGGCCTGGAGCATGCGACTGCCAATGTTGTCACTTCCCAGACCATCCCGGGTTGGCTGCTCAAAGTCCCTGCAGGTTACAGTAGTATAGTGTCAACGACTGGCCTGCTGGCCCCAGGCCCCCCACCTGGCCCTGAGCACTCACACAGAGGCTGCAGACATGCCACCATACTTCCTCCTCTTGGGCTCTGGTGGCTCAGGGATTCCATACTTCTCTCTGCGTTCAGCTGCACGGTCCCGGTACTTCATTTGCTGAAAGTTTGTGTGTGTGTGTGAGAGAATGGGGGAGCTGGTCACTAATGGCAGGATATATGGGCACAGATGGGTGGGGGAGGTCCCATGGGGAACTGAATGTGACTTAACAGGTATGAGGTCCTGCAGGCAGAACATTATGGGCACGAGCAGCCAGTGTGGAGGAATTGGGAAGAAGCCTTGTAGGGGCAGGATGTACTCAGCTAAACAACTTGAGTACCAGCTGCCTGAGGGGATGGACACTTGGCAAGGGACAGAGGGATGGAGCCTAGGAGTGGGTCACACCTCACCTCCATGTCGTTCTTCTCAAGTGCTTCTAGTTCATTTTCTGACAGGTGAGCTCGCCGGTGAATCTCAAGGTTTTGCTGCAAGAAGACAGGAGAAGTGAAGTGGCTGGGCCAGGCTGTGTTGGGCCAGGCCAGGCAGGACCAAGTTCCCTGCCAAACCTCCCTTAGTCACCTTGTGGAGCCCAGAGAGCTGCTGGTGCCGGATGAGTGCCTCCTTGCTGGGGAACTGGCGACGGCAAAGCAGACAGGCCAGCTTCTGCCAGTCAGTGAGCTTCTCCTCCCGCTCTGGGCCCCCTCGCTCCTGCTCTTCCTCACTGTCACTCTCCCCACTGTAGGCTGCCACCAACCCTCGAGGTGGGCTCTGTAGAAGGTGGGAAGGCATGGAAGGTCAGACCTGTTAAGATCAGAGACACCTCGCCCTTCTTTCTGCCCTGGGCACTTACTGGGCGGTCGTCACTGGCCAGTTTTGGGAGATCCATGCTGGTGTGCTGTCTCTCAGCAAGTGCTCCCTGGGATGGAGGGACACAAATTCAGTGATTCCACAGAGGGACTGGAGGGATGTCAAGGTGGGGGTGAGGAGTGTAGATGGGTGGCCATAACACACCTTCTTTTCCAGAATGGCGTAGCCAGCATCTGCAGTGGCTGACTCCCGCCTTTCATCATCTCGCAGGGAGCTGATGGGCTGGAAGCTGTTTTTGAAGTTTTCTTTTTGTTTGTTGAGACTGCGGGCCCAGCGTTCCATGTCCTTGGCAATCTAGGGGTGAGGGTTGGGTAAGGCTCTTAGAAACCCACCAACTCCAACCATTGCTCACTGTCCCTGCAGCAGCCCACCTGGTCCTGCCCTGCACCTCAAGCAGGTGAGCTAGGCAGTGGTAAAAGTTCCCATTTCTCTGTCATACTGTCATCAGTGTTCATCAAGACCCTCTCCAGCTGTGCCCCATTCTCCTGACAGGAGACTATTATGCTCCCTGTGTGTTTTCAGTTTCTCATTCAAAAATGCATAGGGTGGCTTCCTCTGTCTACAATATTAATTTACATCTGTGATACTTTGCCACATTCCATGTTATATAGTTTCTTCCCTAGACACACCACCCTTTTTAGAATTTACCAGATTATCAAGTTCTTGCTTCTAAGGGCTGCACTCAGGCTGTCATACTCTTTCTCTAGAGATACTGAGGCTCCCTCCAACTGCCCACTACACAAAACACCGCAATGCCTATTTCCTGCCTGCTCCTTACTGGGCCTGAGAGAAGTTCTCTGAGACATATCTACATGTAGACATGGACACACTCCCAAGAGGTAATTAAGGGAGGTTTGGCAGGGAACTTGGTCCTGCCTGGCCTGGCCCAACCCAGCCTGGCCCAAGTAAGTATGCATGTCCACACCAGCACACACACCCACCAGCAGTGAGGAGTTCCCACTGGGGGACAGAAAAGCTGACAAAACTCACGTGGATAGCACTGGTCACCTCAGGGAACTGTCTGGCCCTGCCCTGTACTAAGGAGACTGCCCTGGCTCAAGATCATGCATTAAAGAACAGAAATAGACCAGGAACCTGGTGTCCCTTGAGCAAAATTACTGCCCATGTACACATCCAGCTTGTACCCTGCTCCCTTAGCAGTGGAGGTAACAGATGGCTGAAATGTACTCCTCAGAAGACATGGACTAGCCAGCCAGTGACTGCTGAACCTTGGTGTTCACCTGTTGGGCTGTCTTGGTCTTGTGCTTCTCCTTCTTCTCTTTGCCCTCTTTGGAGGGTGCCCCTGTCTCCTTATGCCCATCGGCTGACTGCTCCAGGGCAGGAACGTAGGTCCGCCTTTCCCCATCCCAGTACAGGTACTGCTGGCTCTGAGCGTTGTAGTAATACTGGGATGGGGGAGAAAAGGGGCATGAGGGAGAACCTCAAGAAGGGAAACTGCAGACCCCACCTGCCCCCTGGGCTGCCCCATCACCTGGGAGTTGGGATCATAGTAGAGGCCAGTCTGAGGATCATAGTAGTAGCCAGATGTCTCATCATACTGGTAGGTGGAGACGTCAGGAACAGCTGGGAGATGGTAAGGGGGTGTTAAACCCCTCTCTGTTTTGTTAAGGAACTTCCCACCGCCCACACGCAGGCCAGCGCTACTCACGGTACTGGCTGTAGGACTCCTGGGCAGTAGGGCTGGTGGCTGGTGGCAGGGCAGAGCTGGGATGGGTGGGGCTCTGGAGCTCAGATTTGAGCACAGCGGGTGACATGATGGTGTATGACTAGTCATGGGGCCAGACAGGGGAACAATGCTCAGTGTCTGCTGATGCCCATCATGCCCACCCCCCAGAATCTCCCTCAAGCTCCCTCACCTGGCTGTTGGCAGCAGTGCCCTGGCTGCCGCTCACCTCAGCTGTTGACTGCTGGTAGATGCCAGGGGTGGCACCAGGTTGGGCACGGGAGAAAGCCTGAAGTGACACAGAATCTGCTCCAGACTCTAGGGAGGCCTCGGCACCTGGAAAGGAGGACAGGAAGAACACCTGTGAATGGTGGGGCCCAGTACCCTATGCCTACTGGTCCCTACATAGGACTGAGGGGAGATGCTAGGGCTCACCTGCTCCAGCTGGGTCCCCTTTGGTTCCAGTGATGCCAGGGCCCTTGGTGCCCTTGAGGTAGCCATGGGCATAGAGGGAGGACTCTGTGCCCTGGCTGCTGCCATAGCCCTCATCCTGTTGGTAGTAGCTGTAGTCGACTGATGGTTCCTCGGCGGTGGCCCAGGCACTCTCCCCACCCTGGGAGGCCTGAGGGGCAGGTGGGAGGGGTTCATTAGCAGATGAGGGGACACAGGGGAGGGTAACCTGCTAAGAGGTGGCTGCCCACAGGTGAGGCTAGTGTCTGCTAACAGAAAGCAAGCAGCCCTCAGACAAGCAAGATGAGAGGGCTGCCTGGCCACAGCAAAACAGGGCAGCAGCAAAAACAAGACAGAACAAAGATACATGCCAAAACACTCCCAGGGCTGACACTGGTACATTCCTTGTGTGAAACATGTGCTGGGCATCAGACCAAGAGAAATAGCATCCTCCCCTTCTTTAGTCTAATTTCCCCATTTTCTTTCAGCCACTTATACATTCCTTTTTATTAAAGTAGTTGTAGTTAATTCAGGACGATAAAATGACCACCAAACAGGAGAAAAAGCCAGCCACAATGGCCTTGAAAATGAAAGCCTGGAAGGTGACCAGGAAGGGAGCAAGGCTCCCAGAGCCCACAGCAGCCACTGTGAGAGGGTTTTGGATTCACGCAAAGCCAAAATTGCAAGCCAGTCCTCCTGCTCACAGAGAGGGTGCAAGAGGGTTGAGGTGGCTCAGGTATCAAGATGCTGAGGCGGAGAAGTCTTTGAGTACCTGTGAGATTGCCCACTGGGCCGCAGCAATGGCAGTGCTGGCCACAGAGGCAGCATTGATGCGGCTGCCTTCGTTGGAGGCCATGTCCCTGGGGAGGATGTCAGAGACTGGGAGTGAGATGGGGGCCCCCAGCTGGGGGGACAAGCTGGGAAGGGACTCAGGTGGGGCCCTGACCTCTTAGAACCCTTGGCAAACTCAACGTTGATGGTCTTGCCATCGATGGTGAGCGGCGGGTGCAAGGCCTGCAGGATCTGTAGCAGCTGGGCTGCTTCCTGGGGGAGGAGGGGAGGCAGGGGCAGAAGGGTCAGGCCCGGGGAGGTCCCCGGCTCCATTGCCCCATTGCCAGGCGTGGGGCCACGGTGGGAGCTAGGGTCAGGGTCCCTCCTCCCCACCCCGGGGGCCGGGACCCTGGCTGCCCGGCCCCCCCTGTGCCGCCCTCACCACGATGGTGGAGAGCTGGATGAAGGCGAAGCCACGGTTCAGTTGGGTCTGCTTGTCCTTAATGACACGAACATTGGAGGAGGACAACACTGCATAGGGTGCCAGGGCCCCCAGGATGGAGTCCATGGTGCTGTGTGGGTTCAGGTTGCGCAAAATGATGGCTGCAGGAAGGGGCCCAGCATTAGGGTGCACTGGTGATACTCTGTTCCAGCCCTACCCTTTGGTGGTTCCCCACTGCTCCCTCTCCTCTGGCCTCCACATCTTTGCACCTGCTTCTTCCTTCTGCACAAACTCTGCTTGTCAATTCCAAGTCCCAGCTCAGTAAGTCGCTCACCCGCCGAGAACCTCCCAACACACCCCCAAAGTTGAGTCCGGTCATGCTCTTCCCCTGCTGTCCCTGTATCACCTGCCTGTTCCCCCACTAGTCAGGAGACCCCTGGAAGGACTAAATCCTGGTCACCATAATCTGTCTGGCCTTGGAGAGACCAGTCCAGACATTCTAGGGCAGGGAACGAGAAGGAACGAACAACTGACTCACTGTCGTTGGCGTTCTCTGAGCTTGGCTCTGAGCCCTGTGACAGGGATTGGGAGGCCAGCACTCCCTGGGCCTGGTAGGGCTGTGGCAAGGGGAGCAGGCCCTGGCTCAGCTCTCGTCCACCCAGTGGCAGCGTCTGCTGATCCAGCCTTGCGCCCAGGGGCAGCTTCTGCTCTGCCTCTGTCAGGGAAGGCAGAAGATAGGATAGTGAAAAAGGAGAGGCTCCAGGGTTGGTCACCCTCCTCCCAGAGCACTGGCCCCTCACCCTTCTCCCCCCTCCCACCAATGTCCTGGGCAGAGGGGAGGCATGAGGGCCTCACCTGACTTGGGCACACCACATTTGAAGCACTTCTCGCGGCGTTTGAAGTTCTGGACGCCACACTGTGAGGCACAGGCCAGGCCGTCAGAGGGGGCAGGGCTTTCCATTATGCCCTCCAAACATGGATCCAGAGATCCCCCAAGGAACCCCACCACGTCCCAGGGAAGGGAGGTCCCAGAATCAGGGGAGGCAGGGGGCTCTGGCTGTCACTCTCAGGCTTGTGTAATTCCCCTTTATATGGTCTCAAATTTGTCCTCAGTGCCACCCCCTTCATTGCAGGAATCAACAACTTCCCCACCCATTAAACTGCTGGCTCCTGAGGTACTCCCTTTAGTAGGTTCCTCTTCCCAAAATTTGCTTCCCTCTTCAGAAATAAACCTCCAGTGTTCCTACCCCTAAAAGCTAGGTGTCCCTCTCTTGCCCGATTTCCACCTCTCCTTTATCTCAAGGGCTGGATTGGATCCTGCTCTCAAGAAATCTGCCTCTGGAGATCCTCCCACCAGCTTCCACATTTTCCTCTGTTCCAATGTCAGGTACTGAACACTGCTCCTATGCCAGGCTCTGCCCCGCATGGCCTACCAGCAGCACAGAGGGGCAGGTTAGCCTGTGGGTATGGTCACCAATGGTCTTGGGGAAAGCAATGGGCGAAGAGGGCCACTGCCCACTTGGTTTGGGAAAGTCAGCCGGGATGTTTGATCTGGGAGACCCAGAAGTTTGGTTTGCTGTGGTTTTGCTGGGAAATGACTGCTAACCCAGGAAATAAGTTTTCTAGAGCTGGTGTTGGAGGGCGAGCAGAGAGGCAAAAGCTGAGTCTAGAGAGGAAAGGTGATGCTAGATTATGGAGGATGGTCCCACTTAAGCTCAGAGTTGTAGGAGAAGGGA
>PVKM010002145.1:7249-27461 GCA_004027735.1 Carollia perspicillata | reverse complement strand
TAGGTCTAAGGACTGCCACCCAGCTGTGGAAAGTGAGGCTGGCCCAGGGAAGACCTGAACCCATGGGCCCTGCAATCAGGAGCAAGTAATGGCTCAAGGCTCACCCATGGGTCCACCTCTCTTGAACCTCAGCTTTCTCTTTGGGAATATGACTGCAAAAGTCTACAGCTTGCATCCTCAGTCTGAGGTGGACATGGCTTTGTCAGAATGGCCTTCAAGTTTGGGTCACCTGACATAGGCTCTCAGAACACCCTGTGCCTTCCTTCAGAGTAAAGTTGACATTAAATGGTACTGTCGACCACATGTTGTTCCAAGTGTCAACTTCTCATCACCATATTTTAATCCTCTGAAAGTGAGGCAGAGAGAGATTAAGGGCCCTGATCAAAATCAAGGTAGATCTGGGAGAGTCTAATTTCAGCCAGTGTGGTTCTGAGGTCCATATTTTACACACCACATTATGCCTTCACTGTCACTAGTTAATCATTTATATAAATATTTGTTGACAATCTATTGGTACTTCAGGCAAGATCATGCTTTATGAAGGCAGAGCCTGGTACCAAGTAACAGCTTAGTACACACTGGTGGGTAGGTGGGTGGCAAGGAACTGTGGTTATGTGAGCTGAGCTAGTCCTCCATGCCACCTCAGAGGTCCCAGGGAGACAGAGAGGTTGTTACCACTGGTGCTGGTGCTATTTCAGTCCATGGCAACTGCTGCCCACCACCCCTGTACCTTATTACATAGCCAGTCCTCATTGATCTTAGGCTTGGGGTCGCTGTAGTGCATGGACACCTTCTGGCCCAGGATATTGAGGGAGTGCTGTGGGAAAAACCAGAGCTGAGTGAGGCCCAGGCAGCAGTGCCCCACACACCGTTTCAGCACAGGAGAAGAGAGTGAGCGAGCCCTTCAGCTGGATGGATGAGGGACAGGGAACGGAGGGAGGTCGGAGAACGGACGAGGGAAGAAGGAAGGGAAGGAGGGAGGGAAAGCGCCGCAGCCCTCTGGCACAGCTGTTTGCTGCCTTTTCAGGGCGTGCGTGCACGCACACGTGAATACGCCACCAGGCACACAGTGCTCGGCTGACCGACACTTGCCGGACAGTGGGGAAAGCCCCCGACTCAGCCCTGACACTGCCAGGCCACACCCAGGGCCAGCACTACACAGGCTACACTTGGGATAAGGGGGGACGGGAGGGGAAGGAGAGAAGGGGTGAGAAAGAGAGAGAGAGTGCACACGCGCTAGTGCTGGAGAAGGGGAGAAAGAAAGAGCCATATTGAAAAGATGGAAGTTCCTGCTGGGAAGTTGTGTTCCCGTGGCTGGGTGGGTCCTGGGCCCACAACACTAGCCTATGGAGCAGCAGAGTTGGTCCCAGGGCTGGCCCTGCTGAGCCCCCTTCCAGCACACCTTCCCCACCTCCCCTGATGCTTCCCTTCAGTGCCGCACACCAGTGAGCCAGGCTCTAGGTGGGCAAGCAGAGCAGATCGTTGGGTCTCTGAAGGTCCCAAAGCTGCTGGGTTGGGAGCCCATGCCACACTGAGGGAGCAGGCTCCCTTCCTTTCTTGGCAGCACGGCTCCTTGCTGAGAGGACAGGCCTGCCCCTAGCACAGTGGGGCAAGTGGTGACTCCTGTGGTGAGTAGGTACAGTAGGAGGAATGGGGCAACCAGGTACTGGTGAATGAAACTATCACATTTGACTGGTACTTTAGATTGACAGAGCAGTGCTGGCCTCTTGCGTGAGAATCAAAGGACTGAACTCACATGTGGGGAGGGCTGGCAAAATGGGACTTGCTAGTTAGTGTGCCAGTAGCTAAGTTCCCCCAATATGGCTGGATACAGGGGTGCCTGAGACCAGAATGAAGTGTTGGCTCTGCCTAACCCCAGAGCAGGGCAGTCCCCCTGGGAGTGGGAACCTAGGTGGAAGACCCTCCCTGGTAGCTCTTTCACTGAAAGCTCAGCCAGGAGAGGTGGAGGGACAGAGCCAGTACCTGGTGGGGGAAGGGCAAGTGGGTGAGTATGGGCTCTTGATGGGCAGCCCAGTGGGTAGCGAGAGATGGGAAGAGGAGATATTGAGGGTCAGGAAGGGGGAGAGAGAGGGGGCGGGGGGGGATAGGACACAGGGCCACAGGGCAGGGAACTGTGTCCATAAGAATCAGGCGATGGGGAGCGCTCGATTACAAAGTAGTATTTGTTTGGGGGGGGGTTCAAGTGCGGCAAAGCAACCTGATTGGCTTCCATCCATCGTGTAGCGTCCTGCAAGTGACTAAACTCGACGAAGGCGAAGCCCCGGCTCTGACCTGGAGACAGCATTCAGATACAGACGCAGTGGGTTAGTCAACAGCTTTGGACACACGGTGTTCCCGGGGGCGGGACCCGAGGGGAGAGGATGGGGCAGAGAGGGAAGTGGGGAGAGGAGAAAGGAAGAGAAAGTAGCAATCAGAGAGAGAGACCATGGGGTGGGAGGCAAGGTAGATGGCCAGGAGGGGCAGGAAAGAGGGAAGGAGGTAGGAGGAAAACAGAGCTAGAGAGAGGTAGATGGTTGGGGAAAGATAAACATACACGCCAGCTGGGAAGAGAGAGATGGGGCTCAGGCCAGCCTAGGGAGACAGAGACGGAGAGAAGGAGCTGGGAGGGAAAGGGTACAAGTAGAGGTCTGTCTCCAGAGAAAGAAGGAGGGCAGATGGGCAGGCTGTTGGCTCCACATGAGGCAGAATAAATAACTGAAGGGTGGGGCCCAGCACAAGGCCAGGGGAGCCCAGCAGGGGCCCTGTAACAGTTGTTGAATCCAAGGAACAAAAGGAAAGCTGGGCAGGGCTATTCAGTGAGGCTAGGAAGGCTCCAGGACCATCAGGAACCTGGGGAGTTAGGGACATTATGTCATCTTAGCCTTACCAAAGTGCACAGAAGGTGGGCCTCATAAGAGAGCCACCTCAAGGCCAAGCTGGGAAGAGTAGAGCCACCCATGGTCCAGGTCCTCCTAGACAGCAGGAGAATGGGGGCCAGGATTGGCCAGACGGACCTTAACAAATCAGTGGGTGTCTGAGAGAAGTGCTGAGGGCCACAGAGGAGGCTGCATATGGGCCACCACTGTTGGGAGAGAGGCCAGAATCTTGGCAGCATGTGGTTTGGCTGGGGTGAAGTACAGTAAGACCTGTATGCTACCAAGAGAGACTCTGGGCCTGGCCAGGGCTAGGAAAGGGACCTAGGGCTTGAGGGTGCAGGAAGAAGCTCTACCTTTGAAAGTGTACACACAGAGAGGGTTTAGACATGGCGGGGCTTGGGGGTACATGCTTGATCTCCAAAAGAACTATTAGGATGCACAGAAGGATGGAATGGTATGGTGTGTGTGTGAGGGAGAGAGATAGAGACAGAGAAAGATATGGAAGCGTGGGGAGGAGAGAGACTGAGATGGAGAGAGAAGCCCAGGCAGAGTAAGGCCCCACTGTGTCTGCCTTGGGGAGCCTGGGCCAGAAATCCTGTAGAAATAGCTCCCCCAAACCCCCTACTACCCTCAGGCCAGCTCCAAGCAGCCTACAAGAGGAAGGGAGGGGACAAGTGAGGCCAGAAGTCCTGGCTGCTCCTTGGGATGAGACCCACCCCCTGCCTCCCCTCTTGGGATATATGGGTGGAGCTGTGCCAGACCTACTTTCTGGTCAGAGGCTGTTATCAGAAAAATGTGGGGGGAGAGTGAGGGCAGGGGAAGGAGGAGTAGGAGAGGGAAGGGAGTACATTGGGAGGGGGTTACCATCTCAGACACTTAGAGCCCCAGAGAGGAGGTTCCCCGGAGCCTGGCCCCGGCCCTGCCCCTGGGGAGCACACAGCTCAGCTCAGAGCTGCACCTCCTCCCCAAGAGCCCCTCAAAAGAGGTTGCTGGCCAGAGCTGTGAGGAGAATGGGATGAGGGGGAGAAGAATAGGGGTACCCCAAGCTGCCCATTCCCAGCTCTGGCAGGAAGGCAGGGTAGGGAGGGTACGGAGGAGGCAGAGGCAGGAGGAAGACTTGGTGGTGGAGGCTGGCCAGCGGAAGGGGAGGCACTGGGAACGAAAGCTCACCTGAGGATTTGTTCCGCATCAGCCGAACTTCCCGTGCTTGGACACCATGGGACTGCAGCTGGCCACGGATCTGTATGGGGAGATACAGTTTGGGGCAGACTCAGCACAAGGGGACTGCTGGGTAGTTGAGGCCAGCTGGAGGCCTTTAAGGCCCTGAGGAGCCATCAGTGATGTGCATACACCATCTCCTCTTTCTCTCTCTCAGGGCTTTTCCCCAACTGACCAGAGCCCCAGACCCACACCAGTACCCAGTCTCAGCTTTCGGCCCCAGACTTGCAGAGTGAGACAACTGAAGAAAGGGGCATGGTTCAAGGTGAAGCATGGCAGCATGATGACCCCTGGGGGTAGAGAACAATAAGAGAGCAAGTGAGCCTACAGAACAAGAATGGTGGGCAGGGGCAGTGTGACAACAGGCTTGGTGCAGCCACAAAGCAAGGAAAGTTGGGATGCAATTCTCACCCTTTGTAAAGGGGCTGCCCTCTGCTTGCATCAAAAGAGACCTATGACACATACACAAAACTGAGAAGGACTAGTGTCTGAGCAAACCCAAACCATGTGTCCTAGAACCTGAGTAGAGCAGTAACTTGGAGCAAAGACAATATGGCATGGTTGTGAGATTTGGAAAGCTTCTTGGATGAAGTAAGCCAGAGGGAAGCTGCAGATGCAATTCAGAATTTGAACCAGGTGAGGCAGGGCCTTTAGGCCAATGGTGCCTATTGCAGAAGACTGGGAGTGTGTGCTGGGCATGCTCTGGCAGCACTCTTAATGCCTATGGGCCTCAGTTTCTTATCAGGTTAACTAAGAGACAAGAGATTAAACATATATACAAATGCACACATGTACACACAGGAGGATGAAAAAGAAAGGCACACGAGGAGGTTATCAGGACCATAAACACTGAGGAAAGACTCAGGAAACAGCAAGAATTTGGGCTCCGGGCCAAGCTGTCCGGTTTCAGACCCCAACTCTGCTCTGCTACTCACTGGCTGTGAGACCTGGGGCAAGTCACTTCAACTGCCGGGGACCTGGCTCCCTCATCCATAGGATGGAAATTAAAAGAGTACCTTCCCCGAGGGGTGGCTGTAAGGATTGAATAAGACCTGGTGTATGGCTCACCCTGTGATAAATCCTCAAGAAATGTCAGCACTCAGCTACTGTCTGACCCAGCATAGGGCAGGTGACTCAGACTTGAGGGCAGTCAGCAGATTTCAGAGGAGAGCTGAGCAGAGAATTCACAGGGAAGGGGGTTGGCAGGAAGGAGGAGGAGAAACAAGAAGGCTATTCTAGGGGCCCTCTTGGGGTTTTACTGGGGCTCCTTAGAGGAAGTCTGTAGGAGATGAAAACAGGAGAAAAGGGAGAAAGATGGATGGGAACACCATGAAAGAAAACAACATGAAGAGACTATTAGCGGCAGTAAAGGAAGTCAAAGAAAAACCCAAGGCTTTGTGGCCAGGCCAGTGAGGAGATCTGATGCAGGTGACAAAAGAGGGTGAGGTGGGGGGGTGAGAATAAAACCTCAGAAAAATCTCATGGGAACCCTCTCCAGCCACATCATCTCTGCCACCAGTAATACCCAGAATTGGGCCTGGCCACGATCTGGCCCTAGATCAACATATGCAGGATGGATGAAGGACCAGTGGACCGTGCAGAAGAAATGCTGTTCCCTCCCACACCCACCATCAGCAGCCCCTTGGGCAAGCCAACCTATCGGACACTCCTCCCTTTAGACCAGGAGACAAGGCCTGCCCAGAGGACAGATCAGTGCTAGGAGACAGGAGCTGGTGGGGAGAAGGGATGAAAGATGCTGAGGTCGGGGGGTGAGGGAGAAGTTGAGGGCCCTGGAGGAGACCCAGCCTGGCCTCTGCTCTGCCACCTGCCCAGGGCCATGGGGGGCACGTACGTCATCCTCAGTGGCTGCCTGTGGCAGCATCCTCAGCATGACGATGTTACTGGCCTTCTCCTCCTCCTCCTCCTCATCCTCCTCCTCCTCCTCCTCCTCCTCCCCTTGCTCCGTGCGATAGTCCTGGTCCCGATAGTCGCCGTCTCGGGGGAAGCCTGGTGGGCCGGTGGGGCTGTGCCTGTGCCTCCGCCGCCGCCTACGCTGAGTCTCAGAGCCTGGGGAGGCCTCGTAGGAATCCTGGCCAACAGAATGAGATGAGAGACACCAGACAGAGAGTCAGTCTGGGGTGGGCCTAGGGGTTGGCCACTGGCTCTCTGAGGCTGGCAGGCTCTGAAAGCCAGGGGTGGGCGGGCTCTGGCTAAAGGCTCAGGGCAGGCAGGGTTGGTAAGGCCTGTACTGCAACCCTTTTGGGGCAGGAAATTCTTCCTGGGATGATTTTGGGGGCTGCCTTTGTGGGGAGTGGGGAGAAGCCGGTGGCAGTGTTGGTGTGGGGGAAGAACTCACAGACAGGTGGCCAGACACTGCTTAAATCTCTTTGAGAAGAGACAGTCCGAGGTGGGCACACTAACCCTTGCCCTCTGTGTTTCCCCCCTTCTCCCTAGCTAGCTCAGCTAGTACATGCACAATTGTTCCTTGTGCCACAAATGGCGACACATCACTTATGATTCCCAGCCTGAGCCCGGGCCCTGCAACCAAATTTTGGGTACAGGAATAGCTGAAGATCTCAGCTAGAGCTAGCCAGCAGAGACTGGCAAATGTGCAAGGCCACAGCACTGTCTCCCAGTCCCTGATCCTCTCTGCCTGGCCAGTCCATCATCACCAGGCTCTCTCTTAACAGGGCATAGTCACTGGCTTCCTGGGTGTTGCCCAACCCATCTTTCCAGGACTAAGCAGGCCAGGCCTGGGTCCACACCCCTCCCACCCTCAGTGGGGGACAGATAATTCAGTGCTCCACTCCTGTTCTTCCCAACCCAGCTGCCACTGGGGAAGTTTGGCTGCTTACCACAGGGGTCTCTGCATTGGACCCCTCCCAAACGGAGGCCAGCGGCCCACATTCTGCCCCTTCAAACTGAGGTATCCCTAAGGCAAGGCTGCTTGTTCTCAGCTGGGGACTCCCTGATGGTGAGTATCATGCCTCCCTCCTCAGGCTAGGGCTAACTACCCAAAATGGGATGCAAAGGAGAGGTCTCAGGGGATCTTTCCCTTCTCCCTAAGGGCTCTGCCACCACCGGGAATGCTCACAGTTGGTTTCCCAGAGCTGCTTTGCTTGGTGATAACCAGTTTCCTAGTTGCTCTCCCAATCCTAGACACTGAGTGCCACTTAAGAGGCTGTTTAAGAACCCCTTACTGGCTGGTAGCAGGCAGTACAGGGCTTGTAGTAAACCACGGACCCAAACTGAATACTTGGGGGAAAGGGAGAGAGGTGGTAGTTAGGGGCCCTCAGAAGTACAGAGCCAAGCATATGAAGTCAGGGAGACCCAACTTGGGAGAGAAGCCCTCAGAGGGGGAGTGGGGACAGACTCTCCAGGTGAGGCAAAGCCACTGAGCACAGTCCAAAGGCACGGGAGCTGAGAGCTACCTGCAGCCAGACAGAGGCCCTGCAGGAGCTGCTCTCCCCCCACCCCGCCCCAAGGCCTGGTTGGCCCTCTTGCCCGCACCTCTGCACTCTGCTCCTCAGATGAGTCGTCATAGTCGTGCTTGCCCTCCTGGCTGCCATACTCTCGGGGGTATGACCGGTAGTCCATGTCCCGGTAGTCGTGGTCCCGGCTGCGGTTCTCCCCACTGTCATCTTGGGAACGGTCAGTGGCTCCATAGCGGCCAGTCCTGTCCCCACGACCACCTCTGGGGGAAGAAGGATGGGAGGGATTAGAGGGCAGTCCTTTCTGAAATGTGCAATAGGTGAGGCTGACCCCTAACTGCTCACTCTTTCTAGACCCTCAGCCCCAACCACTGACTGGGGTCCCTAGATTGTGACCCTGTGGGGTAGGCAAGCTCCCAATTCTCTCACAGATCCAATCCACTTCTCTCCTTCCCTCCCCCGCCTCCCCAGTCCATGCTGTCATTATTCACTGGGCCCTTGGGTATGTACTCCTGATCTCCACTCAGGACTCCCCCAGTTCATCCTCTACACTCCAAATGTGAGTGAGTGCTCTTGTAAGGCAAAGCCCACTGAGCCCAAATGTATCACTCCCTCTTCTTCTCAGAATAAAACACCAAAATGCTCACCAAGGTCTTACAAGGTCTGTAGGGTCCTGTGGGCCGAGGTCCCTGCTGACCTCTCTCTACCTCATCGTGCCCTGTGCCACCTTGCCCCTGTGTTTCAGTAATCTTGCTAGAACTAGCAGCTGTTTTGTTAAAATTTCTCCTACTGCAATAACTGTAAAGTAATAACTGCAAAGTTGATTTAATATGCATTTCTTCGGTGGTTTGAAAACCTACCAGACTGAATTCTGGGAAATGAAGGAACCACACCCATTTGGTTTAATGCCCTAGTCCCTAAAACTTTGCTTAGTGCCTAGTATTCAGTAGGTAACCCATAATTATTTTTTGATAAAATGAAGATTGAAAAAGTATTCTAAAAGCAACTAATACATGTTTACTTAAACCAAGGAAAAACAGACACCATATAGACTACTACAGCAGGAGCCCAATCCTGATCAGGAACAACACTAGCAAGTCTATTATTAATACCATTATTAACATTGTTCTAAGATATTAACTAAAACAACTAAACAAAGGAATGAAGACAAGAGATTAAAAGCTGTAAAGGAAAAGGTAAAATCACCATTATTTATAAAGGATATAAGGCTATGTTTGCAAAGAGAATCAACTGAAAAATGATAACGAATAATAAATCTTTAATGATGCTGGGTACAAAATTAATATGCTGAAATAAATACTTTGTCTGTATTCAGAGAGCCGCTGTTTAGATCCCAAGTATAACTGTGTTGAGAAGATTACCTAGACATGTGCAAGATCTTCACACATATGAACTTCATACATATAAACCAGGATATACTTGAAATGTGTCAATGATTTAAATAGAAGAAATGAAACATTAAAAATAGAAACAAACATGGGGTAATTATTTGATAATCTTGAAATGGGGAAAACTATAACCCAAATCCAATAGCCATGGAAGAAAAGATCATTAAATAACTACATAAAAACGAAACACATCTGCTTGGAAAAAACAAAAACCAACATAAGCCAAGTCAAGACAAAGGATAAACTGGGAAAAATACAAGAAAAGGAAATAGAGAAGGAACAGAATTCACAGTAAAGAAATACAGATGATTTCTATTTGAAAAGATGCTCTATCTAGTCATAATGAAAGATGAAAATTAAAACTACACTGGATAGACCATTTTAAAATAAACATTTAAAATTTATTTTTGTGTATGTTTCTAAGTCATTGTTACTGTGGTAAAATACACAGAACAATCATTAAAAGTTTTTTTTCAATTTATTGATTTCAGAGAGGGGAGAGGGAGAGGGATGGAGAGGGATGGAGAGGGATGGAGAGGGAGAGAGAGGGGTTGGGGGGGAGAGAGAGAGATAAAACCATTGTTCTACCTGTCCATGCATTCACTGATTGACTCCTGTACAGACCGATGATTGAACCCACAACCTGGGTGCATCAGGACGGCACTCCAACCAACTGAGCAACCCAGCCAGGGCTCATTTTGATCATTTTTAAAAAAGATTTTATTTATTTTTTTAGAGAGAGGAGAAGGGAAGGAGAAAGAGAGGGAGAAAAACATCAATGTGCAGCTGCCTCTCAGGTGTCCCCCAACTGGGGACCTGGCCTGCAACCCAGGCATGTGCCCTGACTGGGAATCAAACCAGCGATCCCTTGGTTTGCAGCCCGCACTCAATCCACTGAGCCAGCTAGGCTCATTTTCATCAGTTTTAAGTCTTCAATTCAGTGGCACAAAGTACACTTACAACATTGTGCACCCATCACCACTATTTCCAGAACCTTTTCATCATCCCAAACGCAGACAGACTCCATACGCATTGAACAATAAGCCCCTATTCCACAACCTCTATTCTGCTTTCTGTCTTATTAATTTGCCTATTCTAGGTACCTCTTTTAAGTGCAATCTTATACATCCCTTTGGGTCTGATTTATTTCACTTGGCATAATGATTTCAAGGTTCACTGATGTTGTAAAACGTATCAAAATTGCATTCCTTTCTATGGCTGAATATGTATGTATGGTATGGTATACACCACATTTTGTTTATCTATTCATCTATTAATGGACACCTGGGTTATTTCCACCTACTGGTTGTTTTGCTTATCATGACTAATGCTGCTATGAACACTGGTGTACAAGTGTCTGTTTGAGTCCCTGCTTTCAATTCTTTTGGCATATACCCAGGAGTGGAACTGCTGGATCATATGGTAATTCTATGTTTAATTTTTTGAGGAATTGCCAAACTGTGTTCCACAGCGGCTGTACCATTTTACATTCCCACCAGCAATGCACAAAAGTTCCAATTTCTCTACATCCTCACCAACAGTTGTCATTTTGCACCTTTTCATGTGATTATTGGTCATTGGTATATTTTCTTTGGAGAAATGTCTATGCAAGTCTTTTGTCTATTTTTGAATTGCAGTTTTCTGTTGCTATTGTAGAAGTTCTTTATATATTCTAGGTGTTAATCCCTTACCAGATATGTGATTTGCAAATATGTTCTCACTTTATGTGGATTGTCTTTTCACTCTTGTATAGTATCCTTTGATGTTTCTGAAACATTCTAATCTTGATGAAGTCAAACTTCTTCTTTTGAAATAATTTTAGATGTACAGAAAAGTTCAAAGTTAATAGAATTCTAGTATACCTTTCACCCAGCTTCCTCTAATGTTAGTAGAAGAACGGTACATGGTATAAAACTAAGAAGTTAACTAAGCCAGGAATTTTATCTCATGGCACACATACAATAATTACTAAAATTCTTCAGCACACTAAAAAGTGTATTTTTGCCAACCTGACAAAAATATGGGTACAATTTTGATTCATTCACTTCTGATGGCTATTGTAGTGTTGGCCGTTGTCATGTTTTATTACATAATCTAAGGGAAAAGAGGTCAATGCCCCTGACTGAATAGTCAGGTACTGCATGTTTTAAAAATTCTTATGGCACAGTGGTTGAAAAATCATTGAACTAAGTTATACACTATATTAGAATTTCACCAGTATTTCCACTACTATCCTCTTTCCATTCCAAGATCAAATTGAAGCTATTATATTGCATTTAGTCATCATGCCTCCTTAGGTTCCTCTGGCCTATGAAAGTTTTTGGTCTTGCCTTGTATATGTATGTGTTTTTATTTTTTTAAAGATTTTTTATTTTATTTTTTAGAGAGGGGAAGGGAGAAAAAGAGGGAGAGAAACATCTGTGTGTGGTTGCCTCTCATGTGCCCCCCACTGGTGACCTGGCTGGCAACCCAGGCACGTGCCCCGACTAGGAATCAAACCAGTGACCCCTTGATTTGTAGGCCAGCACTCAACCACTGAGCCACACCAGCCAGGGCTGTGTGTGTGTTTTTAATGACCATGAGAGTTTTCAAGAGTACTGGTTAGGTATTTTATAGAATGTACCTCAACTTGGGTTTGTCTGATGTGTTCTTGTGATCAGACTCAAGGTGATGGAGGTTACAGTGTTCTGGAGAGAACACAGCAGGTATGAACTGTGCTTCTGACTGCACTGTATCAGGGGTACATGATATCAACATGACTTATCACTGGGGATGTTGACCTTGATCGTCTAGTTATGGGGGGAGAGTCTGTCAGGTTTCTTTGCTGTCAATTTTCTCTTTCCCTTTCTACCCTAGATTCTTTTTTTTTAAAGATTTTATTTATTTATCTTTAGAGGGGAAGGGAAGGAGAGAGAGAGAGAAATATCCATGTATGGTTGCCTCTCGTGCATCCCCTGCTGGGAACTGGCCCGCAACCCAGACATGTGCCCTGACTGGGAGTCGAACCATGATCCTTTGATTCATAGGCCCGTGCTCAATCCACTGAGCTACACCAGCTGGGGCCCCTAGATTCTTTAGGAGTCACTAAGACTAGGCCAGCCCACATTCAAAGAGGAGAGGAATTAAGCTCTACCTCCTAGAGCGATGAGTATCTACATACATTATTTGGAATTCTTCTGTAAGGAAGATTTGGGATAAAATATTTTTAACTTAATAGATCTGCAAAAGTCCAAATGCTTGACAACAAACTATTGGCAAAGCTGTATGGGGAATATGCATTCTGATGTTGCTGGTAGGAGTGAAAATGGAACAATCCCTATGGAGGGGAATTTGGCAATAGCTGGCAAACTAATAATCTATATACTCTCTGACTACCAGCTCTCCTTCTGGGATTTTAATGGACTGATATGCCTGTACATGTACAGAAACATTATTCACTGCAGCACTGTTTATAACAGCAAAGGCCAAGAAACAACTTAGAAGGGTCAAAAAAATTCTCTTTAAAATAAAGACTAACAAGGGAGAGAGAAGCCCCACCAAACACTAACACATTATAAAGGTGGGACAATTAAAAACACAAATGGACAGGTCAGTAAAACCAAATAGTCCACAGTACAAAAACACATGGAAATTTAAAATAAACCAAAAGTTGCATTTCAAATAATGGAGGGGGGGGGCAGGAAGGGGAATTGATTAGTCAGTAAATAATAGTTGTGATAACTGCCCCATGGATAGGCAAACTATAGCCAGTGGGCCAAATCCAGTCACCTAAACAAAATTTTCTTTAACATGCCTACACAATATTTACCTATTGTGGCTGATAGTAGATGGGTAGCTGTGATAAAGACCATATGGTCTACAATGCCAAAAATATTTTACTACCTGGTCCTTCACAGCAGAAGTTTTTTTGACCTTTGAGAAAATGAAGTTGTTTATCTACCTCACTTCTTACACTAAATTCTAAATGGATCAAAAATTTAAATTCTTGAATAGAAAACACAAAAATACTAGAAAAAAAACAAGAAAAAAATTGATCACCTCAAGAATGAGGAAAGGCTTTCTAAGCAAGACAAAACCCAGAAGTCATAAAATATAAAAGAAAACCGATAAATCTGACTTTGTAAAAATTTAAAAATATCTAGAGTGTAAAAGATACCACAAGCATGTAATAAAGCAAGTAGGGTAAAATGTTAATGGTAGAATCCAGTGGATGGATATAGAGGTGTTCACTGTAAAACTTTTTCAACTTTGCTGTGTGTTTGAAATTTCATAAGTCTGAAATAACCATAAAGCTGAAAGATAATTAATAAATAGGGGAAATAAAATATTTCACTCACTTATTCATTCAACATGTATTAATATAACAACTGCTATGTGTCAGGCACTGTTCTAGGTTCTGGGGATACTGCTGTGAATGAAGTGAAGTCCCTGTCCTTGTGAACTTGGCTTGGAACCCAAATTGTTTCCTTATGGTAAATGCCTCAACACGAAATGGCTGCTATGAGTATTATTAAGGTTTTTGATATGAACAATGTTTTTTCCATAAATGCTTACTACAGGTATCCCTCAATATTTGAACTCTAGTCATTAGAATTTAAGAACTATACAGATTTGAATAACTGTTCAGATGAAATCCTGAACTCTCTGATACTCAGTATATAAAACAAAATAAATCTGATTATCAAACTCTTACTATCTAAATTCAGGAAAGGAACAGATTTAGATAGTAAGGGATGCTTGACATTGGCCACAGAGCACTTTTGACTAATCACTGTTCAAAGGCAGACACTGCTCATAATATACTTCTAAGAAGCTGGACTAAATTATAATGAGGATCTCCACAAAATGAGTAGAATGCCAAAATTGGCAGAAGTAGACAATATGATAATCAAAAACTCAGGCCCCTTTAGAGGTGTGTTTTACCAAGCTTTCAAGGGGCAGACAACTCTTATATAAAAGTTTCTCCAAAAAAGAGAAATAACAAAGGTTGCTGAATTCATGTCATGAGGCTACTTTGATTCAATGCCAGATAAATAGAAAAGGATATTATACCACCACTTCACTCATGGATACAGATGCAAATATCTTAAATACAGTATCTAATAAAATGTGAATGTTTTAAGTCCCCGGTAGGGGGCGTGCATGAGGCAACCACACATTGGTGTTTCTTTCCCTCTTTCTCCTTCCCTTCCCGTCTTTAAAAAAAATAAATACTCTTTTAAAAAGCTCACATTTAAACAATATATATGTAACATTGCTTAAATAATTCTTCTGCCAAAAATTCATGAGTAAACATTTCAAAAACCCAAATTGATAAACATCTACAAAGTAACTGACCTGTAATTTTTTAAATTTATTATTTTAAAATCATTTTTAATTAATTTATTTAAAAATTTTTTCAGTTACAGTTTACATTCAATATCATTTTGTATTGGTTTCAGGTGTTCCGTATAGTACTTAGACAATCATATACTTACAAAGTGTTCCCCCTGATAACTCCAGTACCCATCTGGCCCCATACATAGTTACTGCAATATTATTGACAATATTCCCTATGCTGTACTTTACTGACCCATACTCTTGAAACATATCAAGGTCATAAAAGACAAAGAACAACTGAGCTGCAGATTAAAGGACACTAAAAAATTCAAAGCAGCTCAATGCAATGGACTGGATCCTGGATTAGGGATAGCTATACAGGACATTATTGGGACAAATGTTAATGACTGAATATGGACTTTATGTATGACAAAGTATTGCCATCAAAGTTAAATTTCCAGATATTAAGTGTACTGTGGTTACACAGGGAAAAAGTCCTTATTCTTAGGACATATATGTTATAGTACTTAAGGGTTATGTCTGCCACTAACTCAAATGATTGTCAGGGGGCAAATGTGGGAGCAGGGAGAGGGTAGGGGGAGGAGGAGGAGGGGAAGAGGAGAAGGGAAAGGTGACAAAGGTGACAACGCTCCCTAAATTAATATATAAATTCAGTGCAATCTCAATAAAAATTCCTGAATGTTTTTGAGGGACTTGGTGAACTTTTTATATAAATCTCCAAAGATGGCTCAATCAACTTTGAAAATTAAGAGCAAAGCTGGAGCTATTAAGACATTCTATGAAGTCATAATAATAAAAACAGTAAGGTTCTGGTGTGGAAAGGAACAAGTAAACCAATGAAACAAATTAGATCACTCAAGACAGACCCATGTACATAAGAAAACTTGAAGTGAGGTACCACAAATCAATAAGGAAGAATGGACTATGTAGGAGATGGTACTGGGAAAACTGCGCACTATGTGGAAGAAAATAAAACCAGAACCTACTTTATACCATATTCAAAAGTGGACTCTAGATAGATTTAAATTCCTGAATGAGAAAGATAAAACTACACAGTGAAAACAATCATTGTGACCAGAAGTAGGAACAGAGAAGATTCTGAGAGCACAGATTATAAGACAAAAAAGAGATAAATTTTAGCACGCCAAAAGCAAGAACAAGTATTAATCCTTGGGGGAATTGTTAAGCAAAAGGCAGCCGGTATACGCTAGCAGGGGTGTTCAACCTGCAGCCCATGGGCCGCATGCAGTCCAGCATGGCTGGGAATGCAGCCCAACACAAAATCGTTAATTTGCTTAAAAGATTATGAGATATTTTGTGATTACGTGTCATAACGTATTTAATGTATGGCCCAAGACAACTCTTATTCTAGTGCGGCACAGAGGTGCCAAAAGGTGGGACACCCCTGCATGGTGTCTTTGGGACCAATCAGAAGCAAAACATTAATACCTGCATGGCAATACAGACAGATCTTTAAAAATGCAGGGCCGCTGGCTGGTGTGGCTCAGTGGATTGAGCACCGGCCTGTGAATCAAAGGATCGCTGGTTGGATTCCCAGTCAGGACACATGCCTGCGTTGCTGGCCATGTGCCCAGTAGATGGCACTGCAAGGCAACCACACATTGATGTTTCTCTCCCTCTCTCCCTCCCTCCCCCTCTCTAAAAATAAATAAATAAAACTTTAATTTTTTTTTTTTAAATGCAGGGCTGCCCTGACTGGTGAGTGTCATGCTGCAAACCAAAAGGTCGCTGATCCGAGTCAGAGCACAGGTTACAGCTACAGTTGCAGACCAGGTCCCGGGCTGGGGGCTTATAAGAGGCAGCCAATCAATGTTTCTCTCAAACACTGATGTTTTTTCTCTCCCTCTCTTTCTTCTCCCCTATCCTCTCTTTAAAAATAAATAAAAATAAAATCTTATAGAGACTCAAAATAACACTAAATATTCAAGAAGAATACATTTCAAACATGACAGAAAAGTTGCCTACAGCTATGGAAAATGGAAATCAAAAATAAATATGGCAAGAGAAGGCCTCTGTACTGACTTATGATAGAAACTACCGGGAACTGGAAAAATATGATTAATTCAAATCTCTGCATTTGAGGTCCTTTAAAAGCACCCCCCCCCAAAAAAAAGGAAAAGAAAAAGCAGAAAGCCAGTGCCTTTATTTGATAATAAAGTCACCTATCCTAACTCAGAAACTGCCACAGAGCACTTCCAGTGAATCCCACACAAAATCAAATGCCTTTCAAAAGACATTTTTAAAGAAGGTCAAGATTGACTAACACTGGATGATGGATGACCACATCTCAAATTTGGGCTCACTTTTCAGAAAACAAAATATTATAATTCTACATTTTTAAAAGGGCCTGGTGGTAGAAGAAACCCTTTGTAGGACATTAAAAATTATTTTACAAGTATACTGACTCTTTTTAAAAAGATTTTATTTTTAGAGTGAAGGGAAGGGAGGGAGAGAGGGAGAGAAATATCACTGTGTGGTTGCCTCTCACATGGGCCCGACTGGGGGCCCAGCCGGCAACCCAGGCATGTGCCCTGACTGGGAATTGAACCAGCGACTCTTTGGTTCACAGCCCATGCTCAATCCACTGAGCTACACCAGCCAGAGCTATACTGACTCTTAATAATGGCTTTTTGGGGGAGTTAGGTCTGCCTGCCTATGTAATCTTAAAATGTAAGGAATAGATAGATCATCTGCACTAGAATCAACTGAGCTGATATACCAGGATGGTGAGGGAATGGCCTGGTATCTCTTCATTAAGTGTCCCAATTGCTTCTTGATCTACCAGAGTTTAAAGATAACTGTAAGAGAGTTTCCCATTCCAAGACAAGTATCACACCAACCTCAGACTACCCTGACCCTGAAATCTCCCACTATCTGACCTGGCCTGCCCCATATTTGTCCCAGCAAATTCCTGACTCTGAAGACACCACTCTTGTCCATCCCTTAAACCCAAAGCCACAGCTCACACCTCTCTCCTGAGAACCCACAGGCATTTACAACCCACTACGCATCTCTGCCTCTCCTCCCACAGTGGCTGTCCAGACTGCGAATGGTACCATACACCTATCTTGGTCACCCAAACTGGAAACCTGAATATCAGCCTCCATTCCTGCCTTTCGTTTGATCTCATCCTACCCCTAAAGCCAACCATGGCACCCATCCAATTATTCTGGAATCACATGTAAACTGTGTGGTCTTCCTTGTGAGACCCTGAGTAAAGAGAAGGCTGCAATCATTTATGTCTCACTCACCATGGCACTCCCAGGGCCTAGCACATAGGTTCTGGCTCACAATAGATACCAAGTAAACGCTGAAAAGAAACCAATCATCTGCTACACTGTTTCCTCTGCCCAGAAGCCCCCTCTTAGAACCTTCCTGGATCAGTTCTCACAGGAGGGACAAGCTTAGGCTGTTTGGCCAAGGTAGAAGCAGGTAACTCACCGTCTTTCATACTCCATGTCCTGATAGGGCCTTCGGGGGCTGCTGGGGCCCCTCCTCAGCCGCTGGCTCCGTTTTACTTCCCAGCCACCCCCACTGCTGCCACCATGATCTGCCAGCCTGGGTGATGCCTCCTGCAGGGACTCTGGAGAGAGAGGGAGGAAGAAAGAGGTCAAGGCAGTTGAAGCAGAGAGGGCCTCCCTGAGAAACCCTTATTGTCAAGGTTTTCTGCTATCTCTTAGCCCAGAGACATTGTTTCTTTACTCCTAGTGTTCCAGTGGACCAGAGCAGGAAGGCAGCCTCTACTTGGCCTGTTCCTTTCCTTTCCCCACAAATGTGAAGTTAGAGCTCACTGCTCTAGAATGAGCAAGGCTTTCAGCAGACAGGGAGCATCTTGCAGAGAGACCTGGTGGTCCCACTCATTCTGTGATCAGGGCTTTGACACCTGAAACTGGTAGACAGATTCAAGCCTGGAGCTATCTGCCTAGGAGAGCTCTTGGTGATAAATGACTTGTTAGAGATCAGGCAAGACTTCACAACGGGACTCCCAGGTGCCATTTCATCCTCCCAACAAGATGTTGGCTGTCCTGTACAAGACAGCAGGAGACCAAGAAAAGTTTAGGGCGTGAAGGGGCTAACTTGGCAATGAGACAACTGCTGCCTCCCTGGGCTCCTGGCCAACACAGCTTTGGCCCTCACAGGGCAACTGGCTCAGTCCTGAGTCCTGTCTCTTATGTGCAGCCAGGTCCCAAGGCAGCTCTCTCCCCAGGGCTCTAGGCCCAAGTTATTCAGAGGCAAAAGAAGTCCTTTCAGAGGCTGTTTTAAACCACTGTGCAATTCTACTGGCTTAGAAGGGCAGTCATTGTATCCAACCTTCAGGGCTACTGTGAGATCTAAGGAAGTCATGAGACCCATGTGACCTGGCCAGGAATCACCAGGTAGTATCCCAGAATCTTCCAGCCCCACCCTTTGAACAGGATTTAGGCAAAGCCAAAGGGAAACAGCACCTGTCTAACACTGGGTTGTCACCACACCTTTCCTCCATTTGGTGGTAAACACACCAATTTTCTTTCTCCTCAAGCCACAGGGAACCAAAGTTACCTGCTCCCAGATGGGTAAGAGTTAGAATCACAACCATGGTCCCCAGTGGATAAGAGTCCATACAAAACCCTCAGTAGACTCTGGTATACACAACAGATAGGGGTTAGTCTCAGACATGCGCTCTGAACAACTATGGACCAAAATCACACAGGAACCCACAACAAATATGGGCCATAACCACACATTTAGGCCCTCTTTCAATGGATGAACGTCACAGTCACAGATAGATCGCCCCTTAAGAAGAGTCAGTAAGTCATACACACATTCCTTGCATTCCTTCCTTACCCAGTAAGCAGGTTAGGGCCAGTCGCAGGAAGACTCCCTATGGATAGGGACCTCTCCCAGAATAGTGACCAGAGTTAGAAACACACTCCAAGGATAAATAAAGACTAGGGTCATACAGAGATCCTCCCTCCCTCCACTCCCAAGGACCTGAGCCACAGAACACTTTCCCACGGGCAGATAAGTACCAAAGTCACAGAGCAGACAGCACACCCCACCCCTGTAGATAAAAAAATCAAAGTCGCAGACATCTGCCTCCCCACGGATAAGTTCGGTGTCACAGACACCAAAGTAGCCCACTCCCATCTGTCTCCCTTCCCCCAACCCGCGTGCACCCATCCCTGCGTCCCGATCGCGCACGCGCCTCTGCTCTCAAAGGGGTCAAAAAAAATTAAGACAATCCCTCCCAGGCTCAGACTGTGCACGTATCCCTTGGTTGCGGTCCGCAGTCCTCCCTCTCGCCTAGTCCGCGCACTCCCGCCTCCGGCCCCTTACCTCCGCCCCCACGACCAGCGTCGACGCTCACCTTCTCGGCTCGGGCTGTCAAGGGAGGGCTCCCTGACATCACATCAGCCCTCCGCCACCTCTGCCAACTCTCCCAGCTCAGCCGGAGCCGGTCCACGCAACAATCAAGTTCAAGGGTGGAGGCAGAAAGGCAGAGGGAGGGGGAGGGAAGAAGCGCCAAGCGCGCTGCCCTCCCCGGGAAACCCACTGCTGCCTACTTCCCACCGGCCGCAATCACCAGCACAAAATGGCGACCAGAAGCAGGGAGCCGGGCGCTTCCACTACCGTCCACCTACTGAGGGAGCGCGCTCTGGCTGGCCGCGTCTATTGGCCGCCATACGCCTTGGGCCAGCCCAGGGCCGCTCTGATTGGCAAGCGGCTGCCACCTCCCCACGCCCCGTGCCCCGTGTGAGCTTGCCCCCGCCCCCGCCCCCGTTGAGGAAAGGAGTAGCTATTAGCCAATCCGGCGAGGCCCACTTTTTAAGCTTTGCTTTCTTTAAAGATGAAAGACAAACGGAAGCTCTGCCCCTTTCCCCAGAGGGCAAGGGAAATTTGGTGTGATTGGCTGGGAACTGACCCCCCCCCCCGCCAA